>JAZHYW010051887.1:0-36880 GCA_037355805.1 Ixodes ricinus
TATATATATATATATATATATATATATATATATATATATATATATATATATATATATAACTGAGAGGAAGAGCAAAACCCTTGATGGAAACAGCAACAACGGGTGGTTTATTCTTCGACGTTTCGGCCGGAGTCCGGCCTTCGTCAGGAAGAACTTTTACAGATGAACGCGGGTGGTATTTATACAATGCTACGGTCGAGTCCAAGTTTCAAAAGCGGCGGGATGACGGTTGGAGTTTCCAAAGGAGCGTAGGAAGAGTTCCAGATGGGCAAACGTTTATACAATGCTACGGTCGGGTCCAAATTTCGGCGGGATGACGGTTGGAGCTTTCGTGAGAGGGAAGCGTAGTGCAGTTCGTATCCGGGTAAAGTAGCTTGACGGTCGGGGCCAAGTTTCAAGGACGGCGGGATGACGGTTGTAGCTTCTTGAGAGAGGGCGCAGGGTGGCTTTGTGTCCGGGCGGGCAGGGGTGACCTGGACGATAACGTACAATAGACGAAAAGTACACGCGCAAACTAAAGTGCTGTCTCAAAAAAAAAAAAAAAAAAAGGCGCCAAGGTCACTTGTGTTGTTTCATGGAGCATGCATGATTCAAACCTGGAAGGGAACAATGTTAAACCTAGAAATAAAAGAATATCAAAACCTGGAAATAAAAGAGAAAAGTTGATGGTCCAGTTCCGGCCACAAACACAGTACCACTGCTAACAATAAGGTATGGGACCTGAAAAATGTCTCCTCATCGCTGTTGCTATTCGTCGGATAGCATTTTAATCGATGCCAGAGTTCCGGGGCTTTCATTTATTCCTTGTTTAATTGTATTGAATCGGTAAATTAGGTAGGATTCACGCTGTTCACGTTCGCGATTTGATTTAAATCCAGATTCTAGGAGCGTCACTGACAATTTATCAAATGAGTGTTTTGAGAGAGCGAGATGTTTTGATAGAGGCAGTGTCGGAAGATTTATGGCGTGAGATTTGTGATTATTAAAGCGCAGTCTAAATGCCGTTCTAGTCTGCCCTATGTATTGCATTTTGCATACGGTACACTCGAATAAGTACACGACATTCGACGAGGCACATGTTAAGTGCCCTTTAATTTTGATCGAGAACTGCGAGTGCGTGCTTCTGGCCGTGTTTGTGTGCTGCATCTGTTTACAGATGAGACATCCTGGGTGCATGCAAGGCATACATTCGTTAGGTGGCGGCAATGAATTTATCCGAGAGTTTACTAGCGTGTCTTTGAGGTTACGCGATCGTCTGTGGACTACCCCAGGGGCGGATGGGAACGCGCGTTTAAGGCGCTCGCTTTGTTCGAGAATGTTATAATGTCGTCTTAAGATATTATTTACATTAGGATGATTCATGCTATAAGTTAGATAGAGATTTGTGCGTTGTGCGTCGCTTTGCGTGGGGCGCGGGCTGATAAGGTCTGCTCGGTTCAGCTGCTTGGCTTTTCTGATTGCATCGTCGATTATACGGGGTGGATACTTTTGTTTCTCTAGCACTGACTTTAAATTTTGGCTGCTCGCATCAAAATCTGTCTCTTTGGAACAAATTCGTTTGAAACGATGAGCTTGGCTGTAGGGAATGCTGTTCTTGCAATGGTGTGGGTGGTCGCTTTGATAATGCAGGTATTGCTGTCGGTCTGTTGGCTTACGGTATAGGCTCGTGGCGAGTTTACCTTCCTCTATTTTAACATTGACGTCTAAGAAGTTTATTTCGGTTTGAGAGTACGAATGTGTAAAGCGGATGCTCGGATGAGCAGCGTTGTATCGATCTATGAAGTCCACCAGCTCCTCCTCAGTGTGCGACCAGACGATAAATATATCATCTATAAACCTTTTGTATATTAGCGGCTTTACGGGACATTCAGAAAGGAACTGAGACTCTAATTTTCCCATGAATACATTGGCATAGTTCGGGGCCATTTTGGTGCCCATCGCGGTTCCGCTAACCTGCCTAAAGTATTTATTGTTAAATTCGAACGTGTTGAGTTCTAAGACAAGCCTCGCTAGAGTAGCGACGACGTGTCCATCTGGGGTGTCCGGTTGTTTGTGGAGTACGTACATGTCAATTAACGATCTTATCCCATCATCATGTGGGATATTTGTATACAGCGATGACACATCGAGTGTAACCAGATATGCATTTTTTGGAATGCATAAATTTGATATTTCCCTTAAGAAGTGAGTTGTGTCTTTAATGTACGAATCGAGACTTGTAGGTATATGTTTAATTAAACTGTCTACATATCCTGATATGGGTTCGGTTACTGTACTTATTCCGGATATGATTGGGCGCCCTGGGTTACCAGGTTTGTGAATCTTAGGGAGCATGTAGAAACGGCCCGGGGAAGGCTGTACCGGTTTCATCAGTTTATGTTCGTTAGCGGTTATTCTGCCCTCGTCTAGGAGATCCTTAAGGACCGAGGTCACAATCTTAGTGTGGTGCACCGTGGGGTCAGCCGCGAGAGGTTCATAAAACTTTGAGTCATTTAGTTGGCGGTTTCCTTCTTGGATGTATTCAGAAGTGCTAAGAATCACAATTGCTCCTCCTTTATCGGCAGGTTTTATCGTTATGTCTGTCCTATTGCTCAGGCTTCTTAAGCTAGCCCTTTCGGATTTAGTGAGGTTATCCCGTTTTCCCGCCTGCCTGCGATATTCCCGCATAATGTCTTTTTGCACAGCGGCTATGTACAAGTTAAGACAATCGTTACGGTTAGCCTTCGGCGTCCAGTCGCTCGTTGGACGTTGCTGAGAGGTGTTGGAGCTAGAAGTTCTGTCCACGAAGTATTCCCGCAATCTTAAATTTCGCGCAAAGTTGTCAAGGTTGCGTAGTAATTGAAATTCGTCAACAAAACCTGTGGCGGGACAGAAGTTCAATCCTCTCGAAAGGAGTTTTCCTCTTCTGTTGATATAGTCACTCCAGATAGATTAACAATTGTAGTGCCACAAGGGGCACTAGTACTTGGCCTATCGTCTGTTATGCTAACGGCCGGTTGAGTATGTTCGCTATAGTTAAATGATGTCGTAAGCTGAGGTAAAACAGGGTTAGGAACCTTATCGCGCTGTAGCTTACGTAGCTTGATTGTTTCGAGCTCATGGCGTTTCTTTTATCGAATTCAGATAGGGCGCTAATTTCGGATGTCGATAAGGGGCCATTTGAACGGAGAAGTGCAGCGGTCGCGGTAGTTAACTGTTTTACTTGTTTGTCACTATGATGAATCGCTATTTGAACCAGTTTAGGGAAGCCTCAAGGAGAACCTGTTGCCATTCCGATCGGTCATGTTGGTCGAGGTTTGTGCAGGCGGGAGGAAGGAAAGTGACATGCCCTTCGGTGTGATGCCTGCGTTAAGTACACTAGCAAGGTTGATTTATGAAGTTCGTGCCTAATGCGTTTGTCTGAGAGCTTCGTACTTTAAGAAAAGTGGTACTGTAGTTTGGAGCAGAGGAACTGGACTCACCGAACTGTCGTCAATCTTCTTCGGGCGCAGGGAGCTCTCCGCGGCGGACTTCCGCAGGTTGTAGCTGCTCAGGTACTCCTCGGCTGCTGCGTCGCTCAGCGCCGCACTCTCGACAGGCGTCGGGTACCATCGACGTAGTCGACGCTCTCGCTGGCTGCCGGGCACGACACCGTGCCCGGCAGCCAGCGAGAGCGTCGACTACGTCGATGAGTACCCGACACCTGTCGAGAGTGCGGCACCAAGCGACACCCGCAGCAGCCGAGGAGCACCACAAGACAGCGCTACAACCTGCGGAAGCCCGCCGCGGAGAGCTCCCCGCGCCCGAAAGAAGATTGACGACAGTTCGGTGAGTCCAGTTCCTCTGCTCCAAACTACAGTACCACTTTTCTTAAAGTACGAAAGCTCTCAGACAAACGCATTAGGCACGAACTTCATAAATCAACCTTGCTAGTGTACCTTAACGCAGGCATCACACCGAAGGGCATGTCACTTTCCCTTCCTCCCGCCTGCACAAACCTCGACCAACATGACCGATCGGAATGGCAACAGGTTCTCCTTGAGGCTTCCCTTAAACTGGTCCAAATAGCGATTCATCATAGTGACAAACAAGTAAAACAGTTAACTACCGCGACCGCTGCACTTCTCCGTTCAAATGGCCCCTTATCGACATCCGAAATTAGCGCCCTATCTGAATTCGATAAAAAGAAACGCCATGAGCTCGAAACAATCAAGCTACGTAAGCTACAGCGCGATAAGGTTCCTAACCCTGTTTTACCTCAGCTTACGACATCATTTAACTATAGCGAACATACTCAACCGGCCGTTAGCATAACAGACGATAGGCCAAGTACTAGTGCCCCTTGTGGCACTACAATTGTTAATCTATCTGGAGTGACTATATCAACAGAAGAGGAAAAACTCCTTTCGAGAGGATTGAACTTCTGTCCCGCCACAGGTTTTGTTGACGAATTTCAATTACTACGCAACCTTGACAACTTTGCGCGAAATTTAAGATTGCGGGAATACTTCGTGGACAGAACTTCTAGCTCCAACACCTCTCAGCAACGTCCAACGAGCGACTGGACGCCGAAGGCTAACCGTAACGATTGTCTTAACTTGTACATAGCCGCTGTGCAAAAAGACATTATGCGGGAATATCGCAGGCAGGCGGGAAAACGGGATAACCTCACTAAATCCGAAAGGGCTAGCTTAAGAAGCCTGAGCAATAGGACAGACATAACGATAAAACCTGCCGATAAAGGAGGAGCAATTGTGATTCTTAGCACTTCTGAATACATCCAAGAAGGAAACCGCCAACTAAATGACTCAAAGTTTTATGAACCTCTCGCGGCTGACCCCACGGTGCACCACACTAAGATTGTGACCTCGGTCCTTAAGGATCTCCTAGACGAGGGCAGAATAACCGCTAACGAACATAAACTGATGAAACCGGTACAGCCTTCCCCGGGCCGTTTCTACATGCTCCCTAAGATTCACAAACCTGGTAACCCAGGGCGCCCAATCATATCCGGAATAAGTACAGTAACCGAACCCATATCAGGATATGTAGACAGTTTAATTAAACATATACCTACAAGTCTCGATTCGTACATTAAAGACACAACTCACTTCTTAAGGGAAATATCAAATTTATGCATTCCAAAAAATGCATATCTGGTTACACTCGATGTGTCATCGCTGTATACAAATATCCCACATGATGATGGGATAAGATCGTTAATTGACATGTACGTACTCCACAAACAACCGGACACCCCAGATGGACACGTCGTCGCTACTCTAGCGAGGCTTGTCTTAGAACTCAACACGTTCGAATTTAACAATAAATACTTTAGGCAGGTTAGCGGAACCGCGATGGGCACCAAAATGGCCCCGAACTATGCCAATGTATTCATGGGAAAATTAGAGTCTCAGTTCCTTTCTGAATGTCCCGTAAAGCCGCTAATATACAAAAGGTTTATAGATGATATATTTATCGTCTGGTCGCACACTGAGGAGGAGCTGGTGGACTTCATAGATCGATACAACGCTGCTCATCCGAGCATCCGCTTTACACATTCGTACTCTCAAACCGAAATAAACTTCTTAGACGTCAATGTTAAAATAGAGGAAGGTAAACTCGCCACGAGCCTATACCGTAAGCCAACAGACCGACAGCAATACCTGCATTATCAAAGCGACCACCCACACCATTGCAAGAACAGCATTCCCTACAGCCAAGCTCATCGTTTCAAACGAATTTGTTCCAAAGAGACAGATTTTGATGCGAGCAGCCAAAATTTAAAGTCAGTGCTAGAGAAACAAAAGTATCCACCCCGTATAATCGACGATGCAATCAGAAAAGCCAAGCAGCTGAACCGAGCAGACCTTATCAGCCCGCGCCCCACGCAAAGCGACGCACAACGCACAAATCTCTATCTAACTTATAGCATGAATCATCCTAATGTAAATAATATCTTAAGACGACATTATAACATTCTCGAACAAAGCGAGCGCCTTAAACGCGCGTTCCCATCCGCCCCTGGGGTAGTCCACAGACGATCGCGTAACCTCAAAGACACGCTAGTAAACTCTCGGATAAATTCATTGCCGCCACCTAACGAATGTATGCCTTGCATGCACCCAGGATGTCTCATCTGTAAACAGATGCAGCACACAAACACGGCCAGAAGCACGCACTCGCAGTTCTCGATCAAAATTAAAGGGCACTTAACATGTGCCTCGTCGAATGTCGTGTACTTATTCGAGTGTACCGTATGCAAAATGCAATACATAGGGCAGACTAGAACGGCATTTAGACTGCGCTTTAATAATCACAAATCTCACGCCATAAATCTTCCGACACTGCCTCTATCAAAACATCTCGCTCTCTCAAAACACTCATTTGATAAATTGTCAGTGACGCTCCTAGAATCTGGATTTAAATCAAATCGCGAACGTGAACAGCGTGAATCCTACCTAATTTACCGATTCAATACAATTAAACAAGGAATAAATGAAAGCCCCGGAACTCTGGCATCGATTAAAATGCTATCCGACGAATAGCAACAGCGATGAGGAGACATTTTTTCAGGTCCCATACCTTATTGTTAGCAGTGGTACTGTGTTTGTGGCCGGAACTGGACCATCAACTTTTCTCTTTTATTTCCAGGTTTTGATATTCTTTTTATTTCTAGGTTTAACATTGTTCCCTTCCAGGTTTGAATCATGCATGCTCCATGAAACAACACAAGTGACCTTGGCGCCTTTTTTTTTTTTTTTTTGAGACAGCACTTTAGTTTGCGCGTGTACTTTTCGTCTATTGTACGTTATCGTCCAGGTCACCCCTGCCCGCCCGGACACAAAGCCACCCTGCGCCCTCTCTCAAGAAGCTACAACCGTCATCCCGCCGTCCTTGAAACTTGGCCCCGACCGTCAAGCTACTTTACCCGGATACGAACTGCACTACGCTTCCCTCTCACGAAAGCTCCAACCGTCATCCCGCCGAAATTTGGACCCGACCGTAGCATTGTATAAACGTTTGCCCATCTGGAACTCTTCCTACGCTCCTTTGGAAACTCCAACCGTCATCCCGCCGCTTTTGAAACTTGGACTCGACCGTAGCATTGTATAAATACCACCCGCGTTCATCTGTAAAAGTTCTTCCTGACGAAGGCCGGACTCCGGCCGAAACGTCGAAGAATAAACCACCCGTTGTTGCTGTTTCCATCAAGGGTTTTGCTCTTCCTCTCAGTTATACCCCACGCCTTCGGCCCCCGCCACCATGCCCGTTATATATATATATATATATATATATATATATATATATATATATATATATATATATATATATATATATATATATATATATATATATATATATATATATATATATATATATATATATATATATACCACTTACTAGAACCACTACAAAAACATGCAAGGCATACAAATACGCGAAAAACAAAAAATCAAGAAGACAACGCCGAGTTGTCTTCTTGGTCTCCTAGTGGAGGTACAGGCCGTTACTGAGCATGCGTACCGTCAGCTTGGTCTGCCGAATTTCAGGGATAATTTCCGGTCGCCGTAAGGTCGCGGAACGGCGGGTGTGGTTGCAGCTTTCGCTGCCTTGTGAGCTTTGAGGTGAACAGAGAGCACCTACATTCTTTCTCTTAAATATTTGATTCTTACGATGACTACAATATTGCGGGCGTTTGAGAAACGGAAAGTAGTATTGAAAGATTTTGAAAACATCAAAATTGTTTCTTTTGTCTTTTTGAGATCTGTACGAGAAAGGTAACGTGAAATTAATTTGTAACGTAACGAGTAAAGTAATCTGTTACTTTTCAGCGAAAGTAATTTAAAACGGTAATGTATTACATTTGAGGCTCGGTAATTCGTAATTGTAATCCTTTACATTTTTCGTAAAACGCAACGGGCACAAGTTTGGTTTGAAGGCGTCGAGCGTTCCGTGACATCCGTGTGTGTCGTGAACGCACACATGGCATGGACAATTAAATTTCGCCAGCAGCAAAAACCAGAATTACTGGTGTTTGCACGAGCACATATTTAAAACATTGATATACGGTCGTAGCATTGGCGTAGCAAGGAGCTTTTTTCTTCTGTGTGTGTGTGTAAGAGGGGGGGGGGGGCAAGAAGGGGGAGAGCGGCGTCGGCGGCGGCAACGGAACCGGGCGTGAAGACGCCATGTGTATCGGCGTTCGCCAACGTTGTGTGCAGCAGGAGGTAAGCGCGTTTCCTTTTTTTGGTGCCGTTTGAACATCGCGTCCGACGTTCGATCGCGCACTGAGGTTCTCGTAAGATATATTTTCGCTAGCAAGGGTCGGTCGGGTATTGATTAGCAGCACCGTCCAACCGCCCTGTTTGATTCCCAACGTCGTTGATATTTGTAATATACGACGTTAAGCATTACTTTTTACTATCAAGGCTATACCTTTATATAATTTAAAGGTTCATTAAATTTTTTCGTCAAAGGTCACGTTACCTCAAAATTGCGAATTTAAATGTCTGAGTTAATTATCCGTGCGCATCACAAACAGCGATTGTAGCGTATCGAGGAATAATGTAATTAAGTTAGGCCCGGCAGCGAAACTAACAAATATTTTGTTGTCATTTTAAATTTTTTTTTTCAGGTGTGATGGCCCATTTATAAAAGTCTGCGTTATCTGAGGTTGGTTGAATACATGTTTCGTCCATTCCGCATCAACGTTTAGGTTGATCTCGACGAGGGTCAAGGACGTCTACTGAGGGCCACAACCACATCTGATCTCATAGCAGCTCATCTTAACACACATTACTGGAGGTAAGAGTAGTCAGATATTTTAACATTCTTATTCGCATTTTGGGCAATTGAAAGCGGGCTCTTGATTTTTACGTAAGTGTGTGTGCTGTTCACGCATTTCCGATGCAAATCAGAGGTTTTCTTAGAGTAGATAAATTAGGGCAAAGCAAACACGGCACGCGTGTGCCTTTTTAGTGTTCCATTTTTGTGTCTTTATTACTGTGCACTGTTTTCTCATTAGGTCTATGGAAAAATGTTTTCAATTGGGTAAAATATTTGTCTTGCAAATCACTTACAAAGAATATTTATAAATTGGATAAATTGATTAATACTTGAGTCACAAGAGCCATTTTTCACTGTGTTTTAATACGTGTCTTCTAATAATTGTTACGTGGATGACTCACTAATTGCAAGGCTTTTGCCCAATTTGGGGCAGAGTATTACCGGGCTTACCTGAATGAAGTCCACGTCGTTCCTCAGGTGGCAGATGTCGTTGAGGGAGGTGAGCCACATGGCCCGCGTCAGGCCCCAGGACAGGGCCACGGGCGGGAGGCTGCAGGGCCATCGTCATCCCGACCTCCAGCAGCTCCCGGCTCGGCGCGTTTTCAGCCTGCTCGTAGTAGGCCATGTGCAGCATCAGCATGAACAGGACCACCAAGATGGCTGCGACGGACGACGGACGCTTGCTTCTCGGTTTGTCTTACACTGACCTTCCAGTGCCCCAACTTCAAAACCCGGGGATGGAAATTCCCACTGGCCCAGCGAGTGTCTCTTGATTAAAATACTGCGCAATACGCGAATGCTGCCCGGTATGGATTCACTTAATTCTAACGAACGTAGAAATAAAATGCCACTTTGATGTTTCCATGCCAGCGGCATGCTGTATATCATAATCGTCTTAATATTCCAAAGACAGCACCCAGCCCGAAATAATATCTATTCGGTGTCTGATTCTGGGCTATCTTTTTGTGACGTGGAACCATGTGTGTGTGTGTGTGTGTGTGTGTGTGTGTGTGTGCGTGCGCGCGCGCACATATATACACACACATACACAATAGCTACACATCAAACAGAAATATCTTAACACCAAGCTATATATATATATATATATATATATATATATATATATATATATATATATATATATATATATATATATATACATACACGGTGAGGAGGTTCAACGGGCCGGTTGGACGTGAAACGAAAGGTGAGGAGTTCCAGGAAAGGTCTTTACGTTACAAACGTTAACGTTTCAAGCGGGGACCGCTTTTCTTCAGGGTGGAATGGTGTGTCAAATGTCCTCTTCTTCTTGTTAACGTTCGTGTGGAAGAGGAAGAGGGACTATGAAGGGTATTAAAAATATTCGGAACGGGAGCGTGACCCCAGTGCCAGCTTCCTCCTCGCTGACCCCAGTGCCAGCTTCCTCCTCGGAACACCCCTTCCAGCTCCCCCCCCCCACCTCCCGACCGTCCCAGCCGACCCCCAACCAGAGGAAGAGGTGCCACCCAGGCTGCCAGAGGTGGACGAGGCCGACCTGCCGCTCGCCCCACCAAGGACACCGACGCCCCCGAGTAGGCTGTTCGCATCCCCGGTGCGTGTTGTGTCTTCGCCACCCCAAGAACTCATCCAAAAACTTCCGTTGTGGTCCAACAAGGATTACGCCCCGCTACCACGTGCAAGCTGAGACTCCACCACCTTCACATGACCCGGTGAGTCTACCCATGCAAGCAGCAACGCTGCCAAACCTTCTTCTCGCCGAGAAAGTAGCAACCCGTTTGGACATTGTCCTAGACGAACCTCAACCTGTTGTAGTTATGGTCCATGACCAACAGATTCTAGCCGTGGTTCAGGACGTCATACGTCCCCCAGACTTACTTCTCCAAGCCCTCCAGGCTGCAGACATACTGCACACACCCTCTTCCACTAGCTCATATGCTTAATCCGAAACCTCCTCCGAGGAACAAGAGGAAGACTCTTGGACAGTCGCAGCTGACCGCATTCTCAGATGGTTTGGACAACCAACCCCCGCCCGATGAGCCTGAGACCCAGGACGAGGACGAACCAGATGAGGTTGACTCGCAAGCTCCAAACTTTTTAAAACCACTACAGTGGAACCCAGTAAGAACCAGCGTCCCTCCCCCAACAGTAGACTGGGACAAAACGGCAAAGACCTACTCATTCTTTCCTCCGGCCGACTATGGCAACCTAAGGGTACATTGCTCCGCATCTTCCGTCGTAAATAATAGGCCTCCTCCTCCCGAGCAACTCCCACACTTGCGAGAGGCGGTCTCCTCCATGGAGGCTTCTGGCCTCATTAGGCGTACAAAAAGAGGCCCTTACCTTAATCCTGTCCAGCTGGCGCCCTAAATCTTCGACTGAGTCGAGATTCGTGTTAGATGCTAGTCATCTTACCCCCCACTTGAAGGCCCCTCCCTTCCGCCTAGACCCTCTACCAAAAGTCCTCCTCCAGGCCCCCCTTCCACCTAATGCTTTTTTCGTGAAGGTGGACCTGGCGGAGGCCTTTTACCACATTAGTCTCCATCCAGCCTCTCAAAGGCTCACGACCTTCCGACTTGACGGAAACTACTACTGTTTTACACGTCTTCCCTTTGGCCTCAGGCCAGCCCCTTCCTCATGCAATCACTCGCCACGCCCATCCCAAGGAGCCTCCGCTCCCAAGGGCTGTGGGCCTGGTCCTACGTGGACAATTTTTGCTGGCCCATAGTGACCCGCTCTTCCTCCAACAGGCAGCTTCTTCTTTCATGGACCAGCTTTTTAGCTGCGGTTTTCGTGTAAACCCAAAGGACACTCACCTCATCCCTACACAAACCATTCGCTTTTTGGGTTTTCGTATTGATACTCGTACTAGCAAACTCTCCCATACCCCACAAAGCGTTCGTGCCTTGAAAGACACACTGCAACTTTTCCAGACACCCCAACCCCTCAACCGCTACCAACGCCTCGCGGGACTCTGGTGCTTTTATTTTTCTCTCTACCGAGCCGGCTACCATGCTCTGCGGCCTCTTTTCGACTCCGCCCAGCATGGTAGCCCACCCCCAAAGAACTGGTGTGCAGTGTTTTCACGAGTCTGGGACTCGCTCCCCCACGCTGTGCCTTTGGTACCCAAACCTCCGGTGCACTCCTCCTTCGCGGACGCCTCCTCGACTGGACTTGGTGTTGTGACAGCCGACGCAGCCCTGGCCATCATCACCCGTCCAAGCCGTCACATCTTCCTCAGAGAGGCCATCGCATGGCTTCTAGCCGCCCTGTTGGCGGAAAAGGACACCCTAGTGCATACGGATAACCTGGCCCTTCGCCAGGGGATCACCTCTGGCCACCTTAGAGCATTGCCTTGGCAAATATGTGTTTCTTTGTCACTAATAACAATAAAGGACAATGTAAGGGCACGTAACCTGAGGGACTCGAGCTTCATGCTCTCTAGACAGCCAACATACCCGCACTGATCTGTGAGAGAGCCAGCCCCTAGTCACTGCGATAGCCGAGGGCCCTCCTCTCCCGCCGGGCGCCAGTGTCCCTCAACTAATAAGTAACGAGTGGGCAGAGAGCTCTAGGCAGTCAGTGAGGGCATGTCGGCGGGGTTGAGATGCAGTCGAGATCCCTCAGGTTACGTGCCCTTACATTTGTCGCTATTGTTATTAGTGACAAAGAAACACACATTTGCCAAGGCAATGCTTTAAGGTGGCCGAGTGATCCCCTGGCGAAGAGCCAGGTTATCCCGTATGCACTAGAGTGTCCTCGCCAATAGGGCGGCTGTACTGCGATGGCCTCTCTGGAGGAAGATGTGACAGCTTGGACAGGTGATGACGGCAGGCTGCGTCGTCTAACACCAAGTCCAGTCGAGGAGGCGTCCGCGAAGGAAGAGTGCACCGGAGGTTTGGGTACCAAAGGCACAGCGTGAGGGAGCGAGTCCCAGACTCGTGAAAACACTGCACACCAGTTCTTTGGGGAGTGGGCTACCATGCTGGGCGGAGTCGAAAAGAGGCCGCAGACCATGGTAACCGGCTCAGTAGAGAGAAGAATAAAAGCACCAGAGTCCCGCGAGGCGTTGGTAGCGTTTGAAGGTTGGAGTGTCTGGAAAAGTTGCAGTGTGTCTTTCAAGGCACGAACTCTTGTGGGGTATGGGAGAGTTTGCCAGTACGAGTATCAATACGAAAACCCAAAAAGCGAATGGTTTGTGTAGGGATGAGGTGAGTGTCCTTTGGGTTTACCGAAAACCGCAGCTAAAAAGCTGGTCCATGAAAGAAGAAGCTGCCTGTTGGAGGAAGAGCGGGTCACTATGGGCCAGCAAAAATTGTCCACGTAGGACCAGGCCCACAGCCCTTGGGAGCGGAGGCTCCTTGCGATGGCCGGGCGATGATGCATGAGGAAGGGGCTGGCCTGAGGCCAACGAGAAAACGTGTAAAACAGTAGTAGTTTCCGTCAAGTCGGAAGGTCGTGAGCCTTTGAGAGGCTGGATGGAGACTAATGTGGTAAAGGCCTCCGCCAGGTCCACCTTCACGAAAAAAGCATTAGGTGGAAGGGGGGCCTGGAGGAGGACTTTGGTAGAGGGTCTAGGCTGAAGGGAGGAGCCTTCAAGTGGGGGGTAAGATGACTAGCATCTAACACGAATCTCGACTCAGTCGAAGATTTAGGCGCCAGCTGGACAGGATTAAGGTAAGGGCCTCTTTTTGTACGCCTAATGAGGCCAGAAGCCTCCATGGAGGAGACCGCCTCTCGCAAGTGTGGGAGTTGCTCGGGAGGAGGAGGCCTATTATTTACGACGGAAGATGCGGAGCAATGTACACTTAGGTTGCCATAGTCGGCCGGAGGAAAGAATGAGTAGGTTTTGCCGTTTTGTCCCAGTCTACTGTTGGGGAGGGACGCTGGTTCTTACTGGGTTCCACTGTAGTGGTTTTAAAAGTTTGGAGCTCGCGAGTCAACCTCATCTGGTTCGTCCTCGTCCTGGGTCTCAGGCTCATCGGGCGGGGGTTGGTTGTCCAACCATCTGAGAATGCGGTCAGCTGCGACTGTCCAAGAGTCTTCCTCTTCTTCCTCGGAGGAGGTTTCGGATTAAGCATATGAGCTAGTGGAAGAGGGTGTGTGCAGTGTGTCTGCAGCCTGGAGGGCTTGGAGAAGTAAGTCTGGGGGACGTATGACGTCCTGAACCACGGCTAGAATCTGTTGGTCATCGACCATAACTACAACAGGATGAGGTTCGTCTAGGACAATGTCCAAACGGGTTGCTACTTTCTCGGCGAGAAGAAGGTTTGGCAGCGTTGCTGCTTGCATGGGTAGACTCACAGGGTCATGTGAAGGTGGTGGAGTCTCAGCTTGCATGGTAGCGGGGCGTAATCCTTGTTGGACCACAACGGAAGTTTTTGGATGAGTTCTTGGGGTGGCGAAGACACAACACGCACCGGGGATGCGAACAGCCTACTCGGGGGCGTCGGTGTCCTTGGTGGGGCGAGCGGCAGGTCGGCCTCGTCCACCTCTGGCAGCCTGGGTGGCACCTCTTCCTCTGGTTGGGGGTCGGCTGGGACGGTCGGCAGGTGGGGGGGAGCTGGAAGGGGTGCTCCGAGGAGGAAGCTGGCACTGGAGTCAGCGTATCCCTGCAGCGCTGCCTGCCATCCAGAGAGTGCGACATGGTAGAGGAGCCTGATTCTGTCGAAGATGCGCAACTTTGCTGATGCGCGGAGCGGGGTTCACTGTCCCAGACTGCTGCTTCGTCTAGCCCGAGAAGTCAATTCAATCCATCCGTTTCTCCCCCAGCAACGCAAACAAGCCCTGGCGCTCTTCAGGCACAGCCCGCTGACCTTGTGTCTGCGGCCGTGAGTGCTACAACTCTTCGAAGAAGCCCTGACGCTCTGCGGGCACAATGCATTGAACCCGAATCTCCATCTCCGAGTGCCTCGGCCGCGCGAAGGAGCCCCGACGATCCGGCTCCAAGCATCCCGGAGCCTGCTCCCCGGACACCGGCCAGGGTAATCGAGTCTGAGCCCATGAGTGCTCCAACGCAGAGCCCTCTTCCTTTCACTTCGCGGGCTCCCTCGGGTCCAAGCATTACCCTATCTTCGGAAGAATTTCCCAGCCTGCCTCCATCTTCATCCCAGCCAAAGTCAGGAGTCCCTTCTGATCCGACAACTGACCCGACGCCCCGTCACCGCTACAATCTGCGGAGTTCGTTCTGACTCGCTGGGACAACAGGTACTATCACCCCCGAGCAACATCATTCGAAATGTTTTATGGAGGCACGCAAAATTATAGATAAGAGAATACGATTTCACCTTCATGCTCAAACACTACGTAGTTATCTTAATTGTGGCACCGCGCCTAGGGGGCTAAGCTTACATTTGACTCCATCCATGAATACTCTTAACGAAGGAGAAATGAATGAGTGGAATAACGTCTTAAAAACAGCATCTCTTGATTTAGTTAACGTTATTGTCAAACATAGTGAACGACGCGCCGGTGACCTAGCCGTCACAGAGTTCAGTTACAAGTCCAGCAAATTATTATCTCACACCGAAAAAAACGCGCTTGAAGAATACGAGCGAAAAAGACTAAATGAAATTAACGTAACAAAAAACAAAAAGTTGGCACGCGACAATGTGGCAGGATCATCGGCTGCTCCCTCTAACACTGTCACTCGCAGTAAGGGCATGATTCATGTCTCAGATGACCATACTATCATTCAACCCCGTCCGCAATTCACTACCTCGAACCAAGCACAACGATGCACACAAGTTGCACCTACTGAGCGCTCATCTACCGGAGGAATGAGCATCCAATCGCTGAATATAATAAACTTATCCAATGTTACTCTATCCGCCACAGAGCTTTCTTTGTGTTCCAGAGGCCTCAGCTTCTGCCCCACGTCAGGAGAATGCAATGAATTCCAAATATACAAGGACCTCGATAACTTCGCAAGAAACCTGAGACTCAGAGAATATTTCCACGATCATCCGCAAGACACCAGAGAGCGCATTCCTAATACTTCGGATAAGTCATGGACCCCAAAAGAGCAACGCGACAAGTACCTCGATTTGTACATCGAATCGGTACAGCGTGATGTAATCAGAAGCTATCAACAACGAAAATGTCTACGTCACAATCTCACTCCTGCTGAACGCATCGCTATGCGTGAACTCAGCTCACGAGAAGATATTATTATTAAACCTGCTGACAAAGGAGGAGCCATAGTTTTTATGAATAAGCAAGACTATCTAGATGAAGGATTTCGACAGCTAATGAACCAACAGTTTTACAAAGAACTTCAAGAAGATCCGACAAAGAAACTCACTAAACTAATAACGGAAACTTTGAACTTAATGCTTGATAATGGAGATATTTCGGAGGATATGCATAAAGCAATGAAGCCAGCCTATCCAAAGGCTGGCCGCTTTTATACATTACCTAAAATCCACAAACAAGGAAATCCAGGACGACCAATTGTATCCGGAATAGACACGGCGACAGAGAGAATTTCTAGCTTTGTAAATTTCCTTATTATGAACCTTCCTCCTACGATGCCATCATACATAAAGGACACAAACCACTTTCTCCGAGAAATAACAGAACTTGTAATTCCTACTGACGCAATCCTGGTCACCATGGATGTTGCGTCCCTCTATACAAACATCCCTCACCAGGATGGCATTGAAGCAGTAATCAAGGCGTATAGCAATGACCCACCAACAATTCGTGTCAGCAACGACGTTCTCGCAACACTTATCAGGTTAGTTTTAGAAAATAACAACTTTGAATTCGAAGGAAGACACTTTCTACAGACTCGGGGAACTGCAATGGGCACAAAGATGGCCCCTAACTATGCAAATCTTTTTATGGCCGATTTAGAGTCGCGCTTCTTGTCTAGTCGCTCTCTGCAACCTCTGTTTTATAAGCGCTACATCGATGATATCTTTATGGTATGGACACACGGGGAGTCAGCACTCATAGACTTTATTCAGGACTTCAACGGTCTCCACCCCAGTATTATGTTTTCGCATGGTTATTCGAAAACGAGCATTGATTTTCTTGACGTGACAGTCGAGATCAGTGGGAATTCTCTTTCAACAAAACTCTTCAGGAAACCGACGGACCGTCAACAGTACCTGCACTTCAAGAGCTCCCACCCTAAACATTGCAAAACAAGTATTCCCTTTTCTCAAGCTCACAGATTCCGGAGAATATGCTCTAATTTAGATGAATTCGAACGCAACGCCAACAATCTGAAACTCGTGCTATGTAAGCAGAATTATCCACCAGCCATTGTCGATAAAGCCATTGAAAGAGCACGAGCTCTCGACCGAGAGCAAATTATCAATCAACCCCAACCCAAAATGTCACAAAACCAGCACGCAAACCTGGTGGTTACATATTCAGCCCGCCTTCCAAATCTTAACAATATCCTCAGGAAACATCACAGTATTTTGCAGCAAAGTGATAAGCTACGCACCCTTTTTCCGGTATCACCACGCGTGGTATATCGACGAGGTAGAAATCTTAAGGACATATTGGTGCACTCGAAAAATAGGACTTCTGACGTTTCTGGTTGTAGACCTTGCCAAACGCCCAGGTGTGAGATTTGTGAATATGTAGAAACCACCAATCTTGTCACTAGCGCGAACTCTGACTTCTCTTTCAAAATCACTGGAAACCTCAACTGCGGTACGCGTAACGTTATTTATCTTCTACGCTGTACAGTATGTAACATGGATTATATAGGACAAACCAGTACTTCATTTCGGTTGCGCTTCAATAATCACAAGTCTCATGTCCAGTCCTTACCCACGCTCCCGTTCTCAAAACACATGAATCTTAAGAAGCATAGCATTGAAAAAATACGTATAATCCTTCTTGAATCTGGATTTAGCTCTGATCACGACAGAGAGTTGAAGGAGGCTTTTTTCATCCACAAATTCAATTCGGTTGCTTGTGGTATTAATGCGAGTCCAGGCATACTCACTTGGCTGCCACGGTCTGTGTAGGGCTGAAGCCACACAATTATTTTGGTTCTGCACGGACTGTGCGAGCCGAGCGCGTCGATTACATTGTTGCGCCAAAGGCGCTTGCCATCGTGAGCTCGTTCCACGCCTCTCGTGAACATCCTCGTGAGCGTGCGTCCCGTGGTAATCCTTCCACTGTGTTAAATTCCTAGGCGCGTAAGCATAATTAGAATCCGACACAAATACTTCATAAAAAACCGCCACGGCACTTTTGCGCTGTCTAGATCTCCGCTCTCGAAGCGGTGTTAATCCTGAACACATCCTCATTGATATCTTTGTGTGCGCTCCCCCTATAAAAATGATTTTTGACTTTTTATTGAAAACGTGTTGACTTCCTGTTGACTGTGATTACTTTCTTTTTGACTTTGACTTTCTGTTGACATGGTCAACAGAAAGTTTGTTGACTTTGTGTTGAAACTTTTCTGATGAGTTTCGTCAACCTGAGTCAAAAGAAAAGCTGTTGACTTTCTATTGACTTCATGTTGATTTTTTTCTGTTGACTTTCTGTTGACGATGGTCAACAGAAAGTTTGTTGACTTCTGTTGAAACTTTTCTGATGATTTTCGTCAGCCTGAGTCAAAAGAAAAGCTGTTGACTTTCTATTGACTGAATGTTGATTTTTTTCTGCTGACTTTCAGTTGACATGGTCAACAGAAAGTTTGTTGACTTTGTGTTGAAACTTTTGTGATGGTTTCTTCAACCTGAGTCAAAGAAAAGCTGTTGACTTTCTATTGACTTTATGTTGATTTCTTTCTGCTGACTTTCTGTTGACAGTGTCATCAGAATGACTGCAGACGTTCTGTTTACTTCGTGTTGAAAATTTTCAGTTGACTCTCTATAGCCAGTGTCAATAGAAAAGCTACAGACTTTCTGATGATTTTTTTAACATTGTACACCTCAACTAGATGTCAAAAGCGGCTAAGTTTTTCAATAGTCTCTGACAAGGTGAGAACCAGAAGCAGCTTCAGTTGTCCCGCTTCCAACCCGAGCCTACTACCCTTGAAAACGCTTCGGCGTTCGGGCACGTCGAGCGCGCGCGTGCAGTCAAAGCACGACGGAAGGCATGGGGCGTGGGCTGGAGGCCAGGCGTTCGAAAAGCATGTCCTGCCGTTCTGACTTTGTAAGTGACTATAGTGACTTGAATGACCATATGAAATAGTCAACTAGTAAAAAAAGCAAAATCACTATTTGAAAGTGGAGAAACTGTCTTGACTCGCTTCTTCCTGAGTGGTGCTATGCAGAGAAGCGATAATATTTCTTCTAAGAGCCGTATTTGTGGCTGTTGTTTTAGCAACTGTCCCGAATTATTATTAGATGTACCAATGCTTTCTAGTAAGAGATATCATCCACGACCTTCAAAATACTGTTTTCCCTTTGACGGACTCGCGAGGAGAAGATCAAATACTTGGAACCTTAATACGTGTTGAGGGGGTCACCGACCAAATGAATTCCTTCAATATGTAGGCTATATAAGGCTCTGGAGCAGTCAATGGGAATGTGTTTCTGGTGTTCAGTGCTTCATGGTGTTTGTGTTCGTTTCTAATGTGTATTTCTCGGGTATATGTAGTAGTAGTGCCTTCAAATACCACAGGGATGCCATTTACTACCAAAATCTAATAAAAAAACTTGCCCTTCTTTTTTTTTTTTTTTACGGAATTTTGTTGCAGCCATTTTTGAGCTCAGTGGAAAGCCATAGTAAGCTTCCAAAACTTTGTTGAATAAATAGCTGAGCTGTAACGATTTTTTTTCTTTTAATCTTCTGTAGCTTTTCAGTTGAAAAGCTGTAGCATTTCAATTGAAAAGCAGCAGAAAAAGTATCTTGGAGGCGACAGAAAGTCTGTTGACTTTCTTATTACAAAGTGGGCCAATATTCAAAAGAAAGTCAACAAAAAAGCTAGAAAAGTCAGTTGAAAAGCTATTGACATTTTATATCCTCTCATGACTTTTTTCAACAGCTTTTCAACAGAAAAGCATCATGGGAAGTCTGTTGACTTTCACTAGAAAAGTGGGCCAATATTCAAAAGAAAGTAAACAGAAAAGCTGTTGACATTATATATCCTCTATTGACTTTTTTTTCAACAGCTTTTCAACAGAAAAGCGTAACAATTTTTTGTAAGGGCCGGTTGCTCGGGGGTGATTGTGCTTAAGAACTGTAACAAAGACTGTGGCAAATACTGCAAATCAATTTATTTAGTTTTAATGATTTGAATTACTATTGTTTATAATTACTAATTTCAAAGATTACGATATTTTTGTTGCTCCCGTTCCGAATATTTTTATTACCCTTCATAGTCCCTCTTCCTCTTCCACACGAACGTTAACAAGAAGAAGAGGACATTTGACACACCATTCCACCCTGAAGAAAAGCGGTCCCCGCTTGAAACGTTAACGTTGGTAAAGTAAAGGCCTTTCCTGGAACTCCTCACTCTTTTGTTATATATATATATATATATATATATATATATATATATATATATATATATATATATATATATATATAAAGTAACTATTTGAACTTGCAGCGCGATTGATTCGTTGCTTTTCTACGAAAAAAGCCTACTTATGTTGTGAGTTTGTCTGTTTACATTTTGTTTGGTTTCTTTACAGCTGTAAGCTCTATTTGTTGTGTATCATCTACGTATTACCCAGTGTTGTAGGCGCTGCCGCAAAAAAGTAATGAAATACGTCACTCGTTGCTTGCAAACAAAAGGAACGACCGAATACGATATAGCTTCGCCAATACTGGAAACTCCTCCGAAAACCTATAGGAGCGCGGCGAACGTGACAGTGGCGCCTCTAGCGGACTCGGAGTCTACTGAAGCAGACGACGCAATGGAGAAGAATAGGCTCCGCGACGTCCTCGAACTTTGCGAGCCCCGTTTCTTCACCCCAACAGCTGAAACAATTCATTACGGTCAGTCCGCTTGCAGAGCGGGATCCACTGATCGCAATGGCAACGACAAACAAATAACAACACGCGCATAAACAAAGATAGAGCAGTTTATTTAGAAGTCTCAAACGCCACTCAGGGGGATCACACGCGTTTGAAGCGCATCTGGGAAGCGGGAAAAAGGCGTTTAGTTACTCGAATTACGTCATAAGAAGATACTGTTTATCCGTTACAAACTGCGTTGTCACAATTTCTTACCTGAACAGGTGAATATTAAAACGTGCGCAAACAATATTTTAAAATTACCAGAGCAAGCGCACCAGCCTCTGCAGCATTACAAAAACAAAGAGTAACGAGAAAAATGACTGTGCAAACACTTTCCGAACTTTGCAGAAAGATGGGTCCCCATCCCAGACGATAAGAAAAAGAAATGGAGAACAGTCACGAACAACCGCGATGAAACGAAGAAGTTAGCAGACGATACAAAGATAGAAATCACCCAGCAAAGACCTCCTTCAACGACGACGATCGCACGGGGCGTCGGTAGGAGCATTGAAAATTAGCAGGTGGTGCTCGCCGTTGGTGTTGAGTCCACAACAAACGAAGCGGAAGCAACACGACAAAGCTATTAAAAAAAAAAGAGCTTCACATTTTTTTTTTTTTCAGCTTCACGTTACACGTTTGTTTATTTGCTTTCGCGGCGTCGGTAGGAACTAAGAACAAAAGAGAGGAAAGGAATAACGTAGTCCAGCTCACACTGCCCGATAATTAAGAGTCGAACGCTGCAATCTGCTTCGTGCTAGCAGTGTGTGACCTGTTTTTGCTTTCGGATTTCTTTTCCCAGTGACTTTGGCCGGTTGTTTGTTTGCTCGCTTGGCGCAGCAGTTCAAAAGTACATTCCAGTGCTTGTTGGCGTACATGTCCAGACAATCCTTGCACACCGTGCCTTTCTTTTGAGTGTCGATCAGCAGCCTCAAGTGCGTTTTCAGCTGAACTCTTGTTTGGTGAAATATTCATCTGTTGAGGCGTGAGCGGTGATTTTGAAGTCAGACTTGGATAGCTCTTCCAGTTTAATTTGAAGTAACTTAATTAGTCACGTTTGTTCGGTCTTCGGGAAGCAGAAGAAGGATTTTCCACCACATCCCCAAAACTTGTTTTTACAGTGGTACACTCTCAAGAAAAAAGGGTGTAAAAAGGTGTATTCTTACACCCTTTGTCCCATATAATACACCCCAAAACTTCAATTCTGACGTACAGCGCCCTACAGTCGAACAGACGGCCCGACATTTTACGAGGGGCTTGATAGCCGTGTGGTACAGCTTATTAAAATAGCTAATGTACGTTTTACTGACTACAAAAAAACATAATCGGGGTTTTCGTGGCCCTACTGTAAAAACTCGGTGTTTTCTTTGTGTGGTCTTTGATACGTCCTTTAGCTATTTAAAAAGTTATATCTCAACATTATCAAGCCCCTCGTAAAATTTGGGGCCGTCTGTTCAACTATAGGGCTCTGTACGTCGAAATGAAGTTTTGGGATGTATTATATGGGACAAAGGGTGTAACTATACACCCTTTTACACCCTTTTTTCTTGAGAGTGTAAGCAGCACAGGCATGCCTGCCATCTCCAAGTATGCGCTGGTGTATGCCCGAAGGCGGCCGGTTGATCAACCAACGACGACCCATAGTAGACGTGACCGCGTACTCAAATAAAATCCGAATAGAAATGTAGAACGAGCTTACACTTCTTAATGTATTTATTAAGTTTCAAAAAGTGCATATGAAGATTTCGGATCAGACACACAATCGAAGGCGAACATAGGAGGTTATCACAGTGACAGTGGAAAAACAACAACAACAACAAAGTTGCAGACGGCCCTCCAAATGTCCGCGCATAGCGTAAGCGTAGCAGACGAACCGGTGGCAGTAAGCGACGAAGCGAAGGAAAGAAAGTAGAAACTAAGCCAAACAAGGCAAAGCAAAACACGCGATGGTTCGAACGTCAAGTAAACACAAGAAAAAAAAAAATCAAACAAAAAACATAAACGCAGGAGGAAGAAAGACCGCGGCGGCGTAGCGTCGCCTCGAACATAAAAAGGAAGTAGACCTTGAAAAATGGAAGGAATTGCACGGCCTTCCAAAGGTGTTCTTTTTTTGTAACTCCGCTTTTATTAGTTTCAGTAATAGCGTCAGATTTGCATGTGCAGAGTCGTCTTCTTCAGAACACACTGACATCGCAGTAACGTACGTGGTTCGAAATTGCCTTTTGCTTCTTCACTCGGAGACGATCGGGATTAGCCAGCTAGCCTATTCGACAAAACGGTTTTAAGCAATACATTCAGGAGAAATTGGAATTGCAACAACAAAACGAATTGATCGATATGAACAGTGAAGTTGAAACGTAACAATGTTCTAAAACGTTTTTTACATTGCCCTTTTTAAAGAAGCAGGGCGAAGGTACATTGGTGTTTTGCCTGGCTTACGTAAGTTCTAACAGAGTGTTTTCTTCAGGAGAGCCCGAAAACTGCACCCTACGAGCTATAGCATCTTTCCCATGCGAAGAAAATGTTCTTGACTCAAGAGGTGGAACCTGCTTTTTAACATTCAAAGCAGCGAATACCCGTGACAATTTTTTTCATTGCTCACCTCGCACGGAGATGGGCAAAACCAATGCGTTGTTGAGAGTTCGCCTGCTAGCGGAGACTCCAAGCTCGCCAGGGGCGCTGCGATCATTTTTCGCCCGCGATCCGCGGGAGTTGCTAGTATTGGCTTACATGGTATTGGGAATGACTTACCGACCTACATTACATCAAAATAAAAGGAACGCGTTACCTTCATGGTAACGCGTTACTTTAATCAATTATAAATAACCCATTTTACATTTTTTTACGTTACAGGGGTGCATAAGCGCCATACTTCAAGCAACATTATGTCAATCCTGAAACCGAACAGAATTACCTCATTTTCTTAGAATTCCGCCTAAATACAAAAAAAAATGCAAGAAAAAAAATGTATATATGGCTTGGCGCCTAGAAACACAGAAAAAAATGGAAGTGTAATCTTTCTAAGTCTTGGGACGAATATGCCGCGAGTAACGTAATTACATTACACATTACTCGAAATAGGTAATGCAAGTACTGATTTGAAAAAAGTAACGAGTACGTTTCTACGTTACTAGAAAAAGGAACGCGTTACCGATAACGGCGTAACATGTAACGCGTTATTGCCAACACTGGTATTACTCATACTAGGTGTAGTTCCCAGTGTACGACTTACCTGCCATAAATAAATTCCGAAATATATAAATACATATCTTTCTTTTTCTTTTTTTTTCCATTTGCAAGTGCTTACTGGCAAATTCTGAGTTACTTGGCGATTATAGGAAAAACATGTATAAAGCCTCCGGGATATTTTCACTGTCACCTCAGTATCGTGATTTTATTTTTGCAAAGCAAAGCCTATATTACAGCGCCGAAATTCTGGCGTGAACACCTTCAGATGCCTTTGGCGTAATCCTGTTTCCTTAGCTCAACAAATGCGGCTGTTCGCTTTTGTACTAGATGTTTAGCAAAAAATGTGTTTATGGGCTGTATTTCCTGCGAAACAAGTTACGCACGAAAGTAACAAAAAGTTAGTGCATGTTGGCCAAGGAGTCGCAAAGGATACCAGGCCGTGGCAGGCCATGCACAGCATGCAAAGCATACAAAAGCATACTTTGTAACAAATCATAAAACATAATTACGATTAGCACGATTTCCCAAGCGCCGCAGCGGACATCGAACACCTAATCATGCAATCTGCAGCCCGATGCCTTCGCTCGGTGCAACTAGGCATTGGAAGGGAGCAAAAGCAACTGACCTTAGCATGACTCGCGGATTCTGGGACAGCAGGGGACCGGAAGTCATGGTTAGCCGAGCTGGCTGCCGAATGGCAAAACGTAGATCCCGACGTAATTTCACGGCGGCAAGGTGCGGTTCCTAATTAACAAACAAGGAATGCAGCGGGCCTATGAGCTCAGGACTTCGCGTACCAAGCAATTGATAGCACAGAGGGCGTACCAGCGATTCTAGCTCGGCCTGCAAAGCCGACCTGGCATCTCCTCGACCAGCAGCAGAAGTTGTACAGACCTAGTTTTACGAGGTACGTAGATCAATTGGACGTCATAGCTTACCTGCATAAAGTACATACATTTCGACAAGAGGCTGCTGGTAATCTAAGAGCATAAATATATCAAGGCGCTGCAGCCACCTTCGAAAGACGGTGGGTGCAGAACCCATGGAAACTTTTCATGTTAGTATACCGTTTAACAATAAAAAGCTCGAGGTAGTACAGCTAAGCATTTCTTATGGGTTGTGAATGCGAGAGCATGCAAGCCGCTCGTGTGCCAATGGAACCGAAGGCGATCGCGGAAACTAGGATCCGTTTTCGCGCCTCAAACTGATGACGTCAGCTCGCTCCATGAGACAGGTAATGCTTTCGCATTAAAAATAGTTAGAGTACAGGAGAGCTGGTGTAAGTTAAACATGAGGGTAAACCTTAGACTGCGGCAGGAAACAAGACAACAAAGTAACGGGGAAGGCCTCACAGGGCAAACGATATCTGCACTGCGCGGGGGAAAAAAGGGTGGGGGTCAGGAACAAGTGAGTAAAAGATGGATCGGCGACATGAAACCGAAACATCTATAAAACATCGGTGTGTGACTCAAGATACAGACAACCCGACGTCACGCTTCCTCCCAAGCATAGCAAACCGACAAATATGTTCTGTTCGTGTCTAAATGCCGATTACTCGGGGTTTCAAAGGAAGCGGCAATGATCGTGCGCTGCGCGAACAGCAGAAAATACCTAAATGCAGTAATAGTGCAGGACGTTCTACTACGGTTCAGGTGCACGTGGACAGAAATGACTTTGCGTCTTTCTCCCTGTTGTCCTCGCGTCTTTCTGCGCTCTTTTATTGATTCTCACGTGTGTCGTTTCAGGCCTTCTGAAAGAAGCCTTGAGTTTATAGTTTATTTAGATTTGGCCGACTCGAAATCGAACTACAGCTGCGTTATGCCTGAATTTTCCGGAGAAAGCGAACTTGTCCGACGTTGGGCCTAGTCACGTCCGGACATTATGGTGCGATGAATAAAATCGAGCCAGTGAGTTAACGAAGCCATTTACAGCCTGGAAATCGTATTTATTACACCATTCCACTCTCAGTGTGGTATTGAGTCGCTCTTACCGGCGGATCGGGAGCGCAGCTATGTATTTCCTTTTTGTTGAAAATGTTGACGGATGGCATGTTTCATAAAATGTCCCTATTTGTTTCACCAGCAACTCTCGATCACCACTTGTCTCTGACAAGTACCGCTAAATTAGATGCGGGATCACTACCACAGTGCACCAAGGCGCCGGCGTGTCAAGTCTGTACTACCGCCTATACCACATCTGACGTCACAGCCCCGAATATTGAAAATGGCAGACCTGTTGCGAATGCTGGCATAAGCACAGAAAGCGCCTACAAACCCCAAGAGAGACTGGGGCGTTAATACACGGCCCGACAGAGCACAAGAAAGTCCTGTGGTCATGCGGTAGACGAACCCTTGTTGCTCGCACACCCACCGAGAGGCCCCTTGAGGATGGCCGCTGCCGCGAAGGCGCGCGAGGGCCTCGTGAAGGGCTTGGAGAAAAGGTAGGCGAACGGGATGGCCGCCCAGCCGTAGGCGAGGAACAGCAGCACCACCGTGAGCCAGAACTGGACGTCGCTGTCCCCGTAGCCCCAGATGGCCACCATGGGCGACAACAGGATGAGGTACAGGTGGTACACCAGGCCGTAGTCCCAGAACATGTTGGCAAGCCAGTAGAGAGGGCCGGGAAGGCCGGACAGCTGCTGCAGCAGGCGGCCCCCATTGGCCGCGTCCTGGGCCGGGAAGATGGCTGCGGCCGCCGTGAAGAGGCCCAAGGACAGCGGCACGAAGGTGGCCCCGACGATCTTCAGCTGAGCCAGTAAAAAAGCGCGATGGGGGAATTTTGTTTATATTTACTAAGTTGCCTGTGTTGATGAGCATCGTACCAGCGTGTGGTCGTGTATCACAGCGCGATGCAAGTTCCCAGGGTAGCAGTTGTAAATTTGTAATTTACAGCGGAGACACCAGACGCCTACAGGAGAAGACAAGCTTTCCACTGTCTAGGTTTCGCCGGTATCAAACGCACCCGTTGGACAGGGGCACCTGTTCGATACGGGTGCACCTTTAACCTCTTCACTACCGAGGCATAAATGGCATTATGATTGCAAAGCAAACAGTGTTCCTTTATTCAGACATATCCACTGATCACAAAAATACTTTTAAACACAACATATTAAAAGTTATTAACTATAAAAATGATGGTACTCAAATGACTCCCTGAGTAGTCACTTCGTATGAAAGTTGAGAAAACAATTTTTGTTTTGAAGGCACAAAAAAAAACGTTGCACTTCGTGCACCTGACCCTGGTCTTCCCCGCACAGCCGAAGTTTCTGCATTTCATCGGATTTTCTAGCTTCATATGGTCTGGAAAATGGTGGTACCCGTCTAGCCTGACGTCATTGTTCGGTATTGGAACAAGTTTTGTGGTCTTTCTTTGACCATCTGCAGCAGAGCTCGAGGCCCTTTCAGCACGAACTTCACGTGAGATGTTTGCTCTTATGAGAGTTTCTGCAACGTATGCAAAGTCTTTCGATATATAGACTAATACCTGGTTGTTATAAAAGGGTCTGAGTGTGTTTCGAGGGAAAGAACTGTCACGGCAGTTTTGGAAGTTTTTGCACGGTGCTCCAAGATTCTTAGATTCACACACGAACTTTGGGGTGGTCTCTTTTGAAAATTTATAGACCTCCGGTTAGAATTCACAGGCAGTCATGTCTGTTGGTCGTGTAATCCACGATCGAAGAAAGGTCTCCTCTCCTTCGTTTTCTTGCATTTTAAACTCGTAAAAAGAAGCGTTACTTCATCTTGCCTACATGCGGCTTTGGAGAAATCGTGCCACCATTTATAGCATGTCATTTTCGGTCGGCAGGTGGAGCGACTGGTTTCGGCCGGATCCCCAGCAACGTTGTTAGTACCTGTTACAGAGTCGCTGCTTAAGAAAGTGAGGGGAGGGCCACAGAGTAAAAGAGATAGGCCAAGCAAGAGACCTATAGTAATTTTGTACTTTCATAAAATATCCCACTCTCAAAAAAGTGGCACAGAGATACGACGTGCCTATAGTGTTCTCTGCACCTAATAAACTCGCTCGATTTTACCCAAGAGTTGCCAACAAAAGTGGATCCAAGCGCATTTCCCAGTCAAACGTATGAACAAATATATGGAATGTACGATGGGCGTCGTGTATAGGATTCCGCTGACGTGCGGCAAGGTATACGTTGGCACAACGTGCCGATATATAAATGAAAGAATGCGCGAGCGTGCTTGGTCTCTGTGGTTCGGCAGCGGGGGGGGGGGGAGGGGGAGAGGGGGGTGGCTTGTTGTTTTAGTGTGCATGCAGACTGTGGATGCCAGCCCGAATTTCATCACGTCACAATTGCTGGAAAGGGGGCGGGGGAGATCAGACGACTAGGAAAATTTTAGAGGTCTACACGATCAAAAAAGAAAGGACGGGGCAATGGGTAAGCCAAACGTCGGTCATTCTACATAGCAAAGAGATACATTATCTCGACACTTGCTGAATTGGCCATGATGGCGTGGAATGCTGTTTACTTCGGTGCTTCTTTTTAAGAAAAACTTCAGTTGAGAGTGAGCGCTGGTCCTGTGTACAGCGTTCTACTTTGACTTCGTTTCTTGTGCGCCGTGTAGAGTGCAAATATTCGAAGCAGAAAGAAAGACAACTTCTTGCGCCACGCACAAAGTAAAAACCGTTCAGCCTTTCCACTCTCGTGAAGAAGGAATACCAGCGGAGCTGTACTCAATACACTGTGTGCTTCTTCTTCGTCGACGTCTGTTTTTCGCGCTGTGTCCTACAATGAATTCCCACCAACGCGCCCAA
Organism: Ixodes ricinus; assembly: GCA_037355805.1. NCBI lineage: Eukaryota > Metazoa > Arthropoda > Arachnida > Ixodida > Ixodidae > Ixodes > Ixodes ricinus. The sequence continues at coordinate 28,666 of JAZHYW010051887.1, forward strand.
CTATCCATTCTTCTATTATAGCTGGAAAGGTTGCCACCATCTACGAGCGACGGCGGAAACCATACTGGTTGTGTGCTTGCCGCCGTCGCTTATAGATGGCGGTAGCTGTCCAGGTAGGTTTGTGTCGACATACAGGGACACGATAATGAGGAACCTAGCCCTTAACAGGCTCCTGTAAGAAAAATTAAAGATTTATGTATAATAAAAAGACATGCCAACCATGTATTTGCGTATGATATACGATCCGTTTACGAATGCAATAGGCGGTTTTAAATTTCCGTCTCCGTTGAGACTCACAAGCCTTTTATGTTTGATCACGCGATCGATGTCTGCTATGACACCAAGTGCCACGAATCGATTTGAGCGCCCACCTTTTGGCTTAGTAAAACAAGTACTTTGAGGCAGTCGTCTCTGCGATTCATAACATCAGCACTCTTACGCTGCTTTTTATTTCAGTAATAGAGTGGGCCTGTCAATGACCATTTTTTGCGTTTAAGAATTAGGGGAATGGAACCGTAGAGTTCGGCTATTCCAGGAGTGGGAATTGCCCCAGTTCCTCCGTTCCGAGGAGTTGAAAGGAATGAAGTTGCCAAAATCTCTAATTCCAAAAATAAAATTGGAATAGAATGGGGTGCTCATACCGCAACTGTGAATTGCACGCGCTTCTAATATTCACGACCAACATGCACTAAGTCTCCAGTCCTTGGCGTTGGGTTTATGAGGCTAGGATGCTAAAGTATTCGAAAACATGCGATGAGAACAGCCTTTGATGTCGTTTCTAGAACAAGACAAAGCAATGTTTTCTTTTCGTGACAACAGGTATACATGGGGTGAAGTGCATTGTGCCACATTAACAAAGCTAGCATAGTTTCTTTGGCGCTTAAACATTGTCACATTAAGTTTCATGGGTGCGGAACTTTGTGTGACACCTTTTTCGCACCAAAGGGTGTGCGAATAAGACTTAAGACTAATTTACGGGCTCGCGCTTCAGTGTTGAAGCAGTGCGAAAACTACACAGCTCTAACAAAGTAGCACTAAATACCTTAACGCCTATAGACATTCCCGCGTCCATCTCGAGTGAGGATTAGCCCTGGCTAAAGGTATACCGTGGTATATAGCTGGCACTGGGGTCTATAGATCAACACAGTAGACTTCGGTGCCACCGGGAGTGGAGGCTCCCAAGTCGTAATCTCTAGCTTTTTGGATCGCTCCTCTCTGTACCTCGACATCCGTGAGCCAGCTGAAGACGTTTGCAGGACCAATGGTGGCTCCACTGGACGCAAATTCCCTCCACGCTTGAATCTGGTAGTGCTCGCTGGCCGTGAGCTGTTGCAGCGCCGAATTCTGAAGCAGCAGAAGCGACAGGACCTCGGAGTGACGGACGCGCACGTTGTACCAGGCTACAAGAGACTGCGTGCCAAGTTCGATGCCGAAGTCCGACCAGACGTCCCGTTGCAAAGACTGGTCCGTGGCGCTCGGCACTTTGACCAGCTGAATGCCTTGCTGCGCTGCCCTGACTTTCAACGCTTCCTCAAGCGGCACAGAGGAGTCCACAGCCCGGTAAAAACCTGTAAAACGAGTCAACGAGGTATTAATGTTGAGGTTTTACTTGAAAAGTTATCTAGATACCCCAAAAAGCAAAACGCAATGTGTACTCAATTGTTTTACCCGTGTAGCACTTAAAGTACAGAGGAACTCTGGCTAAAATCAGCGCAACGGCAGGGTATCTAGTGTTTCACACAATACCTGCCGTTACATTTTTGGGGGAAAGCAAAGGCTATCATTGGTCGTCGCCACATTTCGCAAGGCAGACAGTCACGTCTTTCGACGCTATTTCCGCTCTTGGGGCGGTAACATTTTTAGTTTGTGTGGCGTTGTACACCAATCATGAGTCCAGTGACACAACTTAGTATTTATATATTGCGATAAACTTTCAATCGTTTTTTTTTAATCTTGATTGCCGCTCGGCATTTGCACCTAAAGATCTGGAAGAATCAGGCCTCGCCTGTTGCATGCCAGCTAGGACAGATTGTTCGTGTGTTTGACGTGTTCGATTCGCTTTAAGTAGCATTTGGTTCACGCAGTTAAAAAAAAAACTGGTGCATTTGATTCAATTAGATTTTGCTGATATTTTCTGTGCTGCCCGCTAACCACTTCCGCACGTCTCCGAACTCAGTCGGGGACATAGTCACTGACGCGACACAAAGTGCCGCCCTGCAGGGGGCACCTGTGAAAGCAGGTGTTTGGAGAGTGGCGTCTCCACGGACCCCGGAGCCATGCGGGTTCGCCCGCCCACGTCTGGCTGTGCGTGGCTTTCCCGTGTCCGGGGAAAAGGGCATCCTGGTGGTTGAGCCGAGCCCGGGGTTGGTTTGGACCCTTCGGGGCCCCCCGGGTGAGGCAATACACCACTTCGGCCCCCGCTTCTCGTAGACGGGAGTCCTGGCAAGGCCCGGCCAGGATGATTCAGTCTAGTCGCCTTTCTTCTACTATCCCTCCGATCTTTCACTTTTACCTTTCCTGTTTCTTTTACTTCTCTCTAATTCTCTACTCCTTTTTCACTCTCTTTGGCGGCAAGGGCTAACCTTGGGTGGCAATGGACCTCTGTCTTGACCCACACTTGGGTATAGTTTCCGGCAGCACTGTTAGAGTAACGTTTCCAGCAAAGCCCTTTTTGTTATGGTGCGTTACCCAACCCCTTGTTGGGCTCGGTGGTGGGCGGTGCACCGCGGATTCCGAATTTCCTCTCGCCTTTCATGGCCTCTCTCAAACCAAAACCCTCGGTTCTGGACGCGCTCTAAGAGGCAGCGTCCTGAACTCTCTGTCATTGCCAAAGATCCTGAAGACGAAACATTCCCGAGATTCTTGGTCATTCACTCTGAAAACTAAGACCAACCTTCTTGCCAAACTGTCGCCTTTTGTAGTTGCGAAAATCCTAGACAATAACATTGGTGCAGAATACAAAGCAAAGAAACTGCATTCCGGAGACCTACTCGTTGAGGTGGTAAGGAAGTCGCAGAGCTCGACGCTTTTGAAAATGACATCTCTTGGTGATCTGCCGGTCACAGTGAGTAAGCACAGAATGCTGAACACGGTTCGTGGGGTCATCTCAGAAGATGACCTCCTTCGACCAGTGAGGATGAAATCTTAGAAGGCCTACGAGCATCTGAAGTGGTTTCAGTCCAACGCATCACTTTCAGAACGTGAGGGCACTGAAGTTAAGACGAAACACTTGATTTTGACATTTGAGCGTCACACACTTCCGGTGCTTGTCAAAGCTGGCTACTTGAACTGTCGCGTGCGACCCTACGTCCCTAACCCACAGAGGTGCTTCCATGCCAGCGCGCTTGGTCATGGGTCGCGCAGCTGTCGGGGAAGGGAGACGTGTGCAAGTGCGGGAGCCGCTGACCATGTGGCCGACGTTTGTGAAGGTTCAATTGCCTGCGCTAACTGCAAGGGTCCTCACCCTGCTTACTCTCGCTCCTGCCCTCTGTGGCGACAAGAAAAAGGGAATTCTTAGCTTACGAGCCAAAGAGAACTTGTCATATCCCGAAGCAAAACAAAGGTTTTCCTTCATATCCCAAGGTACCACTCCTGACGCGGTGCGCAGGGGCCCTGCAACCACGTACGGAGTCCAGGGCCACTCAGTTCTCTCTCGAGGACTTAGCAGGCCCCTTCAGGCCCCGACACAACCTGCGGGAAGCAGGTGCCCCAGGCAACGCTGGGAGCACACAGACTCCCTAGTCGATTCAGGCACGACCTCCGACTGACCGGCAGCCTCGTGCCAGTGGTTCCTCTAAAGATGGGGAGCAGGCCGTACACCACCCTCCTCGGAGGCGGCTCCGCCTCGTACAGCGGATGCAAACAGGGCCCACCTGCTGCCTCCATCAACAGTCGCCGCGAGTTCGGACGCGAATGTGGAGGGTCCCGGCCTGGTACGTCGAGGCCTCTTTCGGCGGGGTCTGCCGCGGCCGGAGCTCGTGGCTCAGGTCTCCGACCGCGTTGGAACTGGCAAACCTTGGCGGTCCAAGGCATCTAGGGTGCAGTGGGAGCTGTTGACATTGCCGACTCCTCCGGTCCTTCCTCGGGATCAGGAGTGTACATGGAATGGCAAACTGCTCAACTGCTATTGGCGAGAAAGTGAAAAAGCCGGTGGTTCCTTCCTTAGGGGTGTAGCACAAGCAGAATTGCTTGATTCATCTATGAAATCTTTTATTCTTAAAAATGGGCTCTGTAATTCTTCAGTGGAACTGCCGTGGTTTATCTGCACTAACCTTTTGCAGATGTTGGAGTTATCTTTTAGAAGAGTATAGGTGCGGTCTAGTGCTATGCTTGCAGGAGACACACCTGAATACATCGCAGACCAACTTGTCGGAGACACTACAGTGTGTTTCGTAAAGACCGCCCTAGCGCGCCCCATTTCTTGCGGCGGTGTTGCGGTGGTGCCTCCTGCAAAAACATATTCCATTGTGCAGAGGTTCCACTTCAGACGCCACCGAAGCCACCGCTACCGTCTCTTGTTGCATAAAGCCATAACTCTATGTTCAGTGTATTTTCCACCTTCTCTTCTCTGAAGCGACACGATCTCGGACTTCTCTTTAAGCCAGCCTCGAGAGCCCTTTTCTTTACCTTCGGTGATTTTAATGCTCATAGCACCCTTTTGGGGCAGTGACCATACAAAGATACACGTGGAAAGATAATTGAATCCATATTATTTTAACATCCGCTATGCATTTTTAATACTGGCCATCCTACATATTTTAGTCCATCATCCTTGCCACCTCACATGCATTGATCCTTTCTATTGGCAGTGCAAATCTGCTGCCCGACTGTTCCTGGACTGTTGAACAGAATCCCCATGGAAGGGACCGCATTCCCCTCATTACCTTAACACGTAGACACCTTTGTCTTCTTTACCTACGCGCCATCCACGCTGGAAGCTTGAGGCAAGGATCTGGAGCTTTTTGGCATGTCGTCCCTCCTGGCTTGTTCTCGCCTCGATCAGCTTTCGATTGATGGAGCTCAACCATCTTTTAACATCCCATATTCTCACTGCAGCCTCACTTTCAATCCCTCGGTCGTCTGGACAGCTTCCTAGACGACCGAAGCCAAGGGTGGAATGAGGACTTCGTAAGAGAGTCGCAGGCAGCAAAAACAAAGCTTGGGTGTCCGTAGATCTGGCATCCAACTCGGGATAACCTGATAATCTCTTCCGAAAAATGAAAGCTCGCCAGGGTAGATTCGTCGCAAGCGAAAACGCGAGAGCTGGCAAAAATATGCGTCCTCTATCAATAGAGCAGTACTTCTCCCAAGGAAGCATGGGACAGGATTCATAAAGCAAATGGCTCATATCATGCTGCCACCATTCCACTTCTTTCCAGAAATGGAGCAATGCCTCCAAGCAGTTCCTGAAGATATGGCAACATTCTTGGCGAGCATTTTGAATTTATTTCCAGCTTCGCGTGCACTATTCGCCTGGCATTTCTGCAACAGGCATGAAAGCTGGGAACAGGCATATACTGAAAACATCCGGCGGTGAACGCGAGCTTATATACGTTCCCCTCTACCTTGGCGCACGAACTGAACATAGTGCTCCAAAAACTCTAAGTCATCAGCTCCTGGGTCCAGATGGCATTCATTACTATGCTGTCAACATCTCCATCCTTCCACATCTATGATATTGTTTACATACCTTTTAGTCGTATTTGGTTCGAGGGCTATCATTGGACTCGAGAATGGGCAACAATCACACCGCGATACTCAAGCCCGGTAAGGAGCCATCATGGGTGCGGCCAGTTATAGGCCCATCGCGTTGACTGAAGGTGCTTGGAAAGACTCATGAACGAATAATAGACAGAGAAGACTGATGGCCTCCTTGATCCAAACAAACATCTGGGGATGGAGTCCACCGCGGGTATCGTCTCGTCTCGGTCCACTCTTTGACCATTTAGATACGCTGGAGACAGTCGCAAAGCGAGGTCTTCGTTCATGGTGACAACTATCGCCGGTCTGTATTTTTCGACCCGAAAAAGAGTCACGTATCGATACAGCCTGGCGCCTTCTAAGGCTACACTTGAGGACTTGTATGGATCTGGGTGATTGCAGTGGTCGAATGCTCGTACCATTGAGAGCCACCTCAGCAGGCGTACCTTCAGTGTTCAGATAGGAAACAACTCTTGATCTAAAGTGTTTGTCCAGGAAGTACTGGAGTCTCCTCAGGGAGGCGTTCTTAGGTCATGCTGCTGGTTGTCAAAATGAACTCCTCTGTGCATTGGCCATCTCCCATCTGTGCAATATCCACTCTCATGTAGACTGACCTTCAGATCTCTGTGTCTCCTTCGGCAATCTGTCACTGTGTGAGCGACGAATTCAGCGCTAACCAGCCATCACGTTTAATCAACCTGGGCCAATCAAAATGGGGTTTAAGTTTTCCTCAGATAAAACAGTTTGTGTTTGCTTTTCTTGGAAACGCGACTACTTCCGAGCCTGTTCTAGCACTAAACAACGCCAGTCGAAACTGTGCAGCTTCGATGCAACAAGCTTCTTGGTCTCATATTTGGACAGCAAACTAACCTTTGCGTGCCCGTATTAAGAATCTAAGCATTAAAAGCTCACAAAATCACTTTTTAATATTCTTAAAGTCCTGTCCCACCGATCCTGGGGTTCTGACTGACGCGCTTCTTGAGGATGTATCGCTCGATAGTGCGATCACGACTCAGACTATGGCAGTATTGTCTATGGTTCAGCTAGGCCTCTCCATTCTAAAAATGCTCGACCCTATCCACTCATCTTGGGTTGCGATTGGCGACGGGTGCGCTTTCGCACAGTGCTCCTGTGCCAAGTCTGTAGGCAGAGGCCAACGAGATGTCTCTTGAGAAGAGAAGATTTTCACTGGGCTTCTATGTAGTCCCTTGGAGAGTCAGGTCCACCCTCCCGATCACCCTGCACGAATGCGCTGCAGCTATACGTGCCTTGAAAAGAGTGTGCCAGAACAAAGCCACAACCGTGCCTCCCTTCTCTTCGAGATTGGAAAAGTGCCTGTGAGAACATGGGACTCGACGTTGGAGGCTCCCGTGGCAGCGTCTACTGCTGCAGGAGCACCATGGGAGCACCCTGTCAAGTGTGCACCTTTCAACCATCGTCGATACACGAAAGGCTGAGTACTCCCAATGTGTGTTCTTCAGGAGTTCTTTTTACGCACCGCAAAGTCAGTATGGCGAATATTTATGTGGCTTCTACACAGATGGCACAAAGACGGAATCTGCTGTTGGGTGTTTCCATGATTGGCCCAACAGTTCAAATTGTTAGGCGAACTCAACCTCTGCTTCTATTTTCGCTGGCAGAGCCTCTATGGTCTGCTGTGTGAACCAAGGCGCCATGATTGACACTGAGGTGCTGGCCTCGCCTCCATCGTATAACACTGATCTTCCCCAGTGCATTGCATGCACTGTCTCTCACTGAGACCCTCAAGCACTTCCAAGGCTTCCTCGAACTGGCGAATAAGGTTGTTGCTGCCTCTAAGAAAGGGATACGGAAATCGTATTCTGCTGGATTCCCAGCCATGTGGGCATTCCGGGCAATGAGGTGCAGATCGCGCAGCAAGTACTTGCGTGAAGCGGAGATAGTTGATCTCCACGACATCTCTGGTGGCAGACTACAAAGCCCGCCCTAGGCGTCATGTAGTCCAAGCGCCAGTAGGCATGAATGGGATCAAGAAATCGGCAACAAGTTGCACATGATCAAACCCCTTTTGGAGCGAATGGGTGAGTGCACTATCAGAACGGCTTTTTTTGAGGCCGTCCTTGCCGGCTCAGGACGGCTTCACACTCATCTGACTCATGGCTACCTCCTTCTGTGGGGACGATGCCCCCACTCAGGAGCAGTGACAATGCTTTAAGCATTCTACATTCTAGTAGAATGTCCTGCTTATCATGAAGAACGTCTTTATTTTTCGCATTTGTATCAAGAACAAGTCCCACTACACCCAGCCTGCTCTTAGGTGATGATTCTGTGACGCACACTAATGTTTTCAAATTCTTCTTAGATAGTGTTTGCTCTACACCGACTGAAGCTTTTAACTACAGATCATTCCATCACTTTTACCTTTTGAAATCTTGCATTACCATCTTTTATCTAATCACTATTACGAAGCCTCTTTTTCTTTCTCCTAAATCCTTTCCAGCAATAGTCTTGTTTTTGGCGCTCTATGGCCTTAGTA
>JAZHYW010051888.1:0-19100 GCA_037355805.1 Ixodes ricinus
ATATATATATATATATATATATATATATATATATATATATATATATATATACTTACTAGAACCACTAGAAAAACATGCAAGGCATACAAATACGCGAAAAAAAAACATCAAGAAGACAACGCCGAGTTGTCTTCTTGGTCTCCTAGTGGAGGTACAGGCCGTTACTGAGCATGCGTACCGTCAGCTTGGTCTGCCGAATTTCAGGGATAATTTCCGGTCGCCGTAAGGTAGCGGAACGGCGGGTGTGGTTGCAGCTTTCGCTGCCTTGTGAGCTTTGAGGTGAACAGAGAGCAGCTACATTCTTTCTCTTAAATATTTGATTTTCACGATGACTACAATAATGCGGGCGTTTGAGAAACAGAAAGTAGTATTGAAAGATTTTTGAAAAACATCAAAATTGTTTATTTTGTCTTCTTGATATCTGTACGAGAAAGGTAACGTGAAATTAATTTGTAACGTAACGAGTAAAGTAATCTCTTACTTTCCAGCGAAAGTAATTTAAAACGGTAATGTATTACATTTGAGGCTCGGTAATTCGTAATTGTAATCCTTTACATTTTTCGTAAAACGCAACGGGCACAAGTTTGGTTTGTAGGCGTCGAGCGTTCCGTGACATCCGTGTGTGGCGTGAACGCACACATTGCGTGGACAATCAAATTTCGTCAGCAGCAAAAACCAGAATTACAGGTGTTTGCACGAGCACATATTTAAGACATTGATATACGGTCGTAGCAATGGCGTAGCAAGGAGACTTTTTTTTTCTGTGTGTGTGTGTGTGTGTAAGGGGGGGGGGGGGGGCAAGAAGGGGGAGAGCGGCGTCGGTGGCGGCAACGGAGCCGGGCGTGAAGACACCGTGTGTATCGGGGTTCGCCTACGTGGTGTGCAGAAGGAGGTAAGCGGTTTCCTCTTTTTTGTGTCGTTTGAACATCGCGTCCGACGTTGGATCGTGCACTGAGGTTCTCGTAAGATATATTTTCGCTAGCAAGGGTCGATCGGGTATTGATTAGCAGTACCGCCCAACCGCCCTGTTTGATTCCCAACGTCGTTGATGTTTGTAATATACGACGTTAAGCATTACTTTTACTGTCAAGGCTATACCTTCATATAATTTAAAGGTTCACTAAATGTTTTTCGTCAAAGGTCACGTTACCTCAAAATTGCGAATTTAAATGTCTGAGTCAATTATCCGTGCGCATCGCAAACAGCGATTGTAGCGTATCGAGGAATAATGTAATTAAGTTATGTTCGGCAGCGAGACTAACAAATATTTTGTTGTCATTTTAACTTTTTTTTTCACGTGTGATGGCACATTTATAAAACTCTGCTTTATCTGAACTTGGTTGAATACATGTTTCGTCCATTCCGCATCAACGTTTAAGGTTGATCTCGACGAGGGTCAAGGACGTCTACTGAGGGCCACAACCACATCTGATCTCATAGCAGCTCATCTTAACACACTTTACTGGAGGTAAGAGTAGTCAGATATTTTATCATTCTTATTCGCATTTTGGGCAATTGAAAGCGGGCTCTTGATTTTTACGTAAGTGTGTGTGCTGTTCACGCATTTCCGATGCCAATCAGAGGGTTTCTTAGAGTAGATAAATTAGGGCAAAGCAAACACGGCACGCGAGTGCCTTTTTAGTGTTCCATTTTTGTGTCTTTATTACTGTGCACTGTTTTCTCATTAGGTCTATGGAAAAATGTTTTCAATTGGGTAAAATATTTGTCTTGCAAATAAATCACTTACAAAGAATATGTATAAATTGGATAAATTGATTAATACTTGAGTCACAAGAGCCAATTTTCACTGTGTTTTAATATGTGTCTTCTAATATTTGTGTTACGTGGATGACTCACTAATATCAAGGCTTTTGCCCAATTCGGGGCAGAGTATTCGCGACTCCAGCGACCTATAGGGGGCGCCACCACCAAACAAACATGGCGGCTGAGTCCAGGTCGCGTCGGCTCGGCCGGGCTGCCTGAACGGGTGGCGCATTCAATTTAACAGATTCTCTTTTGTTTAATGCCCAATTTTATAGGTATCTGAATTGAGACGGTTAAGTTTAGCCGGTGCACATAAACTTGCAGTGCATAGTTTTGTTTTTCCCGGTGTTTTTTGTTCTTTTCATGTCAAACTTTCGTTTCGGAGATTTCGTTCAAAACCGAAACTATGGGCTCCATAGAGACGGTAATAGACTCTAATCAGTTCTGATCATCTAAGGAAAGCGGCGATGACTAAAGGATTGTTCCACCGAGAGCAATTTTCAGCTAACTCGCATGCCTCGACCATGTGACTTATCTGTCCACGAAATCGAACTTTTGTGCTGCAGTCGTCTGCTCGGTCAACAACACAGGCTGCAGGAAAATTACGAAAATTAAGCAAGCGCTTCTTGAGCCAAGGAACATTTTAACCCGCTGGCGCCCCACTAAGCAGCTGATACTCGTATTTCAATTCTGGTTTTAGTAGCAATCGAGAAGTCATTTTGACGAGCGGGTTATGTATTATATTACGTACTATGTCCCTGTGTCCAATTGACTTCGAATCCTGAACGGAGAAAATGAGTATTTTCTGTGGCCGGTCAATCTGAGCAATGTAGACGTATATTGCTGATGGCTTCGACGGGGGTATAATATACACCAACTCATGTTTACAAACAAACCGGAGCGCCCGGAACGCCCCTAGCGGACGCCACCGGCGCCGCGCATGCGCGATGGGGGTGTGGGCAACAAGCTCGCCGTCGCCCATAAACAAACCATTGAAATGCGATGTTATCGGCGTCAGTGTGAGTCCCCCTGCCCTTTATCGCTTTCCAATTGTTGATTCTACGTCTTCCTGACAATGTCTGACTACATGAGCGGCGTCAGCGAAATTAACGAGGCTCGTTGCACCGCAAAACTTCGCGTGAATAATCTGACATGCGGCGATTCATTCCGCGTGGACGCCGCAGAATGTACGCTAAAGCCCGATTCACATGATGATATTTCGCTCGCAATTTTCTGTCGCGACGTCGCTCGGACTGCAAACGCGTGAACCGTAGCTGAGATGGTCGACGTCGATACTGAAAATCGCAAGCAGAATTGAACGAAGTGAATCAGGCATAACAAGTCGGTGATGGCCGCTGGTAACAATAATAAACATCTCCTTGTGTCTACTGTTTACATCGAGCCTGCTTACCAACCTTCAGACTTAAGTCTTTTGAGGCCTGCACTTACTTCTTATTGCAAGTACCGGGCCAACATTTGGTCTACGGGCCGGTGTCGTCTAAAAGAGCAGACGACAAGCAGAAGCGTTTGAAAGAGCAGACGACAGTTCGAACGATCAGACGGCCGTTTGAACTTCAAGACGCACTGAACGTAGTCCGCAGGTGGGCCGTACAACGTGACGGTTTTTCGGCGTTCATGCTGGAACAAAACAAATAAATCTGATGACCACAAGTATCCGTGAATTCAACCCAAAGTGCTTCCCGCCCAAGTAATTGTGGTCCGGCGGCGTCTGGCTTACCATTTTTACGGCACATATCCACGTTCTCGGACGAACCAAGAACATGAAAACTGATCTTCAAACCTCTCTCGACTCTTTGGTACAGCCCCAGTCGCGGCGGTTTGACGAAAAGGCATGTTTTCGTCAGGTTCCTTTCAAAACAACGCAGGAATACACGCCTCACATGGGGCCTTCCGCCCACAGCCCCAGACCGGAAGTGCGACCGACGCGCCACCACCGCGCCGTGACGTAACAGAGATGAGTTCGTGTATACATATTGGAGGCGAAATAGATCATAATGCCGTGACATCCTCTAACCTTGCGAGACGCGTCCCCCACCTTTTGAAAGCAGATAATTTTCCTCATTAATCATATGCAGCGAGCAGGTTTCCTGAATCAAATATTTACGAAATCAGCCCAACTCCTTCAGTGTGATCCAGAGGCTTTTTCGGCGAAAAACAGCCAAGATGAATAGCCAACGCACCGACCGGCGTGGGTGGTTCAAACTTGAAGCTAATCAAACACAACCAAACTCAAGAAAAGCAGCTATCGAACCTTCCCATTCACTTGACTGCAACATTGGTGTTCGCTCCAGTGAAACACACGCGACCGTGTGTTGTGGAGCAAACGGGCTTTCAAACACGTGATGGAAGGAAACAATCTACTGAGGCTTCGCCATACTAATGAACACTCAGGCAAACTTAAATAATTTTCGGACCTTCGTCAAATTACATTGTTCGCCACCGCGCCGAGAACACATGTCCGCGAAAGCCACCAGAAACACTGAGGGCGCGGAGCGACCTGGATCGGCTGGTTTCCGGTTTTCCCGCTTGGTGGCGTCCGTTTTGCTGGAGTCGCGAATTACCGGGCTTACCTGAATGAAGTCCATGTCGTTCTTCAGGTGGCAGATGTCGTTGAGGAGGTGAGCCACATGGCCCGCGTCAGGCCCCAGGACAGGGCCACGGGCGGGAGGCTGCGGGCCAACGTCATCCCGACCTCCAGCAGTTCCCGGCTCGGCGCGTTCTCAGCCTGCTCGTAGTAGGCCATGTGCAGCATCAGCATGAACAGGACCACCAAGATGGCTGCGACGGACGACGGACGCTTGCTTCTCGGTTTGTCTTACACTGGTCTTCGAGAGCCCCAACTTCAAAACCGGGGATGGAAATTCCCACTGGGCCAGCGAGTGTCTCTTGATTAAAATACTGCGCCATACGCGAATGCTGCCCGGTATGGATTCACTTAATTCTAACGAACGTAGAAATACAATGCCACTTCGATGTTTCCATGCCAGCGGCATGCTGTATATCATAATCGTCTTAATATTACAAAGACAGCACCCAGCCCGAAATAATATCTGTTCGGTGTCTGATTCTAGGCTATCTTTTTGTCACGTGGGACCATGTGTGTGTGTGCGTGTGTGCGCGCACGCACGCACGCGCACGCGCGCACACACACACACACGCACACACGTGTGTTCAAATCAAATAGAAAGAGCTTAACACCAAGCCGTGAGATATATATATATATATATATATATATATATATATATATATATATATATAGTAATGGGTGGTTTCATCTCAAATCGTGCAGGCAAAAAGGGTCGAATTTTTAATTTCGCTGAAAAAAATATATGTTATGGCGTCACTCTAAAACGCAGTAGCCAAAAACGGCAAGTCCGTCGGATTTTTTGTTCTCGACTTACGAATTTTAAAAGAGGCCGCGGCGGAAAGCAGTGTTTTTCACATCCGTCGTGGGTCGGATGTTTCGCTCGATCTCCCGTCGTGGATTTTCAGTCCACATTATATTAACTTTTTTTCAAGCACTCTGTGGGCACAGGTAAAAGGCTCAAATACCATGAAATAATTTTAGGCGTTTTGCTTTTTTTCTGTAAAAATGTCAAAAACGCCCCCTCGGTCAATTGTTGACGAACTTTGACAATTAAATACTGGCGATCTACTTGGGTTACATCAATATTTTTTATGTCTATGGAGAGCCCAAAACACACTCTTTATAGATATTATAAAATTATTTACTTGTAATAAATAGCCTTTGCGGGACGTTTACGTTAATGTTATGCGAAAACCAAAAAGTACCAATTTTAAAATCGATTTTTTCAAAAAACTCATTTTTTATTTTTTTTATTTTTTGTTTAAATGTAGATATGATAGTTGTCTACTCGAAAAGCAAGTCGAGAAAGTGTATATTTTGTTTGTATGTTATATATTTAAGCCTCAATATCGGAAAAAGACGTCTTCGTCTTGCAAGACCTAAGTCAGACAAAAAAAAAAAAAAACGTGCGCTTTTATGAATTGTAAAAAAGTTTTCTTGAATTTTTGTTTGCGTTTTCTAATCAATTATAAACGCATTTTGTGGTATTGAATAGTTATTTATGTTTTGAAAAGAGCGGGAAACCACGAGAAACATATATAATCAAATCAGCAGGCCTAGTAGACCTTCAATATCGAAGAGGCACAGACGTTGTATTTTTTTCGATTGATAAAACTTTCACTGTAAACTGGCATGACTAGCTATTAGCTGTCATATTACTAAGACATGAAAAGTCACCACGTCGTTGATCTATTATATACAATTCTTTCCGAAACCAAACGCCAGGGTTTGTTCACCGCACATCGCACAGATCACCAGGGAATATCCTTTCACTTCCGTAATACACAAAAGAGATGACACAGAAACGATCCGAAACACACGGAGAGATTGTCACTGAGAAGGGTAGGGAATAAAAATAAATAAATAAGAATAAAATTACCCAACTCCGATCTTAACGAAAATTGCGGTAAAAAAATAAAAGATTTAGGTTCGAGCCGTGGCAAGGCGATAGGTCCACGCCTGGTCAGACAAAGAAGTCAACGACACGCAAAGGAAAAAAGTTAATTAAGACAGAAAAACTCAGCAACACACGGCAAGAACAAAAACCAACTCCTCCGGGCATTCCCTAAACGGGACACAACCAAATGCGTGCGAACACGCTCTCTACAGCACCGTCAGGCCGCTACGCCATGAAGAAATAAACCCAACAAGTAAACAATGCTAACAAACAGTTAGTAACGAAACATAAAAAAAAAGTTCAGCAGAACCGCACCCGAGAAACAAAGTTCAGCGGGGCGAAGAAACACACACGAAATAAAATTAAAAAAGTCTTAACTGACCGACGCCGAGTCCAGTCCCATGACACTGAAGCCTGGCAGGATGATGGCGTCCAGATGATGCTCGAATCTATTCTTCACTCTGTTCCGCACATCCGTCGTGGCTGTGCGGAACAAAGTGAAGAATAGTTTCGAGCAGCGGTGCGCGAGAAGGTAACCGAGACGTAACATGCCTCGAGCTTCATATCGGGAGAGGAGCTTTCGAGGTAGTTACTGCATGCAGTTACTCAAACTTTTTCTTTAACCCTTCCCTTTTTAAAAAAGAACAAGTCAGCCGGCGCTAACTTTTCATCTCGGGAGAAGACCACTCTTCACAAACGGTTATAGTTGCCAAGGAGGCTGACTTCGACCCAACTAGTCTCCGGGCAGAATAGACACAAGTATATTTACCAACACGCTCGTTTTTGGATGCTAGTCTCCGGGCTTTGCTGTTTCCAAAAGAGATAACCCTTCGGTGCTATCGGATGTCCGCGGAGGGAGATAGAGTACATAAAATTGAAAGAATAAAACACGGAGGACAAGCACAGGACAACCACTTTGCAGAGCACGGCCATTTCTAGGATAGGGCGTTCGAAGATTGGGCAAATACGCGGTATCGTTTCACGCGTGCACGGATGGCTGGTTTCAAAATTTTCCCACATCCCTAACGAAACCGGCCCATCTTCGTGTGCGTGCGCGATTTTCGTCCCGCGCCGCCGGTTTTAGCTCGCACGCGGCGTTGTTTCGGCAGGCAGAACTGTTGTTGACCGTCGATATTGTAAGGCCATGGTGTCCTCATCCTCCCGGGCAACAGCTTCTTTGCTTTCCCTTCTGCAATACTCTGACTGACTGACTACTCCTGGGTGGCCGTCACTGTTCGCCGCGTCAACGACACATTCGTACCATTTCACTCCTCGTGACACAGGGTGCGCTGCTCGCTTTACTGTCACGGGCCGTCCTATCTAACACAACCCTGCTTGAAAGGTCGTGGTCATCTGCTGGTTCCGAAAGGGCGGGACGTTCATATAGGCCACTGAAGGCCCCGAATCAATAGGACGTCTGCCGATTTCTATACATTAAAATTTACGACGCCTGCTGGTCTGTTAAGAAGTGTTGCTTTCTCTTCTGAACCGCTCCAATGTAGCTTGCCGCCCATAATAAAATTTATATGATCAATAAATATAACACGGTGGAACTACTGTATTTCATTTTTATGTGGGTGCGTTGAAAAAAGTCAGAAATATTTCCAAGTTTGTGAAGACGCGCAATTCGCAAGTTCGTTTCAAGCCGTAAAAACACGTTTTTTTACGATATTGATGCTTAAATATAAAACATACAAACAAAATATACACTTTCTCGACTTGCTTTTCGAGTAGACAACTATCATATCTACATTTTATCAAAAAATAAAAGAAAATAAAAAATGGGTTTTTCGAGAAAATCGATCTTAAAATTTGTACTTTTTGGTTTTCGCATAACATTAACGTAAACGTCCCGCAAAGGCTATCTAATACAGGTAAATCATTTTATAATATCTATAAATAGCGTATTTTGGGCTCTCAATAGACATAAAAAATATTGATGTAACCCAAGTAGATCGCCAGTATTTAATTGTCAAAGTTCGTCAACAATTGACCGAGGGGGTGTTTTCGACATTTTTACAGAAAAAAGCAAAACGCCTAAAATTATTTCATGGTATTAGAGCGTTTTACCTGTGCCCGCAGAGTGCTTGAAAAACGTTAATATAATGTGGACTGAAAATCCACGACGGGAGATCGAGCGAAACATCCGACCCACGACGGATGTGAAAAACGCTGCTTTCCGCCGCGGCCTCTTTTAAAATTCGTAAGTCGAGTACAAAAAATCCGACGGACTTGCGGTTTGTGGCTACTGCGTTTTTAGAGACGACGCCATAACATATATTTTTTCAGCGAAATTAAAAATTCGACCCTTTTTGCCTGCACGATTTGAGATGAAACCACCCATATATATATGAAGTAACTATTTGAACTTGCAGCGCGATTGATTCGTTGCTTTTCTATGAAAAAAGCCTACTTATGTTGTGAGTTTGTCTGTTTACATTTTATTTGGTTTCTTTACTGCTGTAAGCTCTTTTTGTTGTGTATCATCTACGTATTACCCAGTGCTGTAGGCGCTGCCGCAAAAAAGTAATGCAATACGTCACTGGTTGCTTGCAAACAAAAGGAACGACCGAATACGATATAGCTTCGCCAATACTGGAAACTCCTCCGAAAACCTAAAGGAGCGCGGCGAACGTGACAGTGGCGCCTCTAGCGGACTCGGAGTCTACTGAAGCAGACGACGCAATGGAGAAGAATAGGCTCCGCGACGTCCTTGAACTTTGCGAGCCCCGTTTCTTCACCCCAACAGCTGAAACAATTCATTACGGTCAGTCCGCTTGCAGAGCGGGATCCACTGATCGCAATGGCAACGACAAACAAATAACAACACGCGCATAAACAAAGATAGAGCAATTTATTTAGAAGTCTCAAACGCCACTCAGGGGGAACACACGCGTTTGAAGCGAATCTGGGAAGCGGGAAAAAGGCGTTTAGCTACTCGAATTACGTCATAAGAAGATACTGTTTATCCGTTACAAATTGCGTTGTCACAATTTCTTACCTGAATAGGTGATTATTAAAACTTGCGCAAACAATATTTTAAAATTACCAGAGCAAGCGCACCAGCCTCTGCAGCATTACAAAAACAAAGAGTAACTAGAAAAATGACAGTGCAAACACTTTTCGAACTTTGCAGAAAAGATGGGGTCCCCACCCCAGACGATAAGAAAAAGAAATGGAGAACAGTCGCGAACAACCGCGAATGAAACGAAGGTTCGCAGACGATACAAAGATACAAATCACCCAGCAAAGACCTCCTTCAACGACGACGATCGCACGGGGCGTCGGTAGGAGCATTGAAAATTAGCAGGTGGTGCTCGCCGTTGGTGTTGAGTCCACAACAAACAAAGCGGAAGCAACTCGACAAAGCTATTAAAAAAAAGAGCTTCACATTTTTTTTTTTTCAGCTTCACGTTACACGTTTGTTTATTTGCTTTCGCGGCGTCGGTAGGAACTAAGAACAAAAGAGAGGAAAGGAATAACGTAGTCCAGCTCACACTGCCCGGTAATTAAGAGTCGAACGCTGCAATCTGCTTCGTGCTAGCAGTGTGTGACCTGTTTTTGCTTTCGGATTTCTTTTCCCAGTGACTTTGGCCGGTTGTTTGTTTGCTCGCTTGGCGCAGCAGTTCAAAAGTACTTTCCAGTGCTTGTTGGCGTACATGTCCAGACAATCCTTGCACACCGTGCCTTTCTTTTGAGTGTCGATCAGCAGCCTCAAGTGCGTTTTCAGCTGAACTCTTGTTTGGTGAAATATTCATCTGTTGAGGCGTGAGCGGTGATTTTGAAGTCAGACTTGGATAGCTCTTCCAGTTTAATTTGAAGTAACTTAATTAGTCACGTTTGTTCGGTCTTCGGGAAGCAGAAGAAGGATTTTCCACCACATCCCCAAAACTTGTTTTTACAGTGGTACACTCTCAAGAAAAAGGGTGTAAAAAGGTGTATTATTACACCCTTTGTCCCATATAATACACCCCAAAACTTCAATTCGACGTACAGCGCCCTACAGTCGAACAGACGGCCCGACATTTTACGAGGGGCTTGATAGCCGTGTGGTACAGCTTATTAAAATAGCTAATGTACGTTTTACTGACTACAAAAAACATAATCGGGGTTTTCGTGGCCCTACTGTAAAAACTCGGTGTTTTCTTTGTGTGGTCTTTGATACGTCCTTTAGCTATTTAAAAAGTTATATCTCAACATTATCAAGCCCCTCGTAAAATTTGGGGCCGTCTGTTCAACTATAGGGCTCTGTACGTCGAAATGAAGTTTTGGGATGTATTATATGGGACAAAGGGTGTAACTATACACCCTTTTACACCCTTTTTCTTGAGAGTGTAAGCAGCACAGGCATGCCTGCCATCTCCAAGTATGCGCTGGTGTATGCCCGAAGGCGGCCGGTTGATCAACCAACGACGACCCATAGTAGACGTGACCGCGTACTCAAATAAAATCCGAATAGAAATGTAGAACGAGCTTACACTTCTTAATGTATTTATTAAGTTTCAAAAAGTGCATATGAAGATTTCGGATCAGACACACAATCGAAGGCGAACATAGGAGGTTATCACAGTGACAGTGGAAAAACAACAACAACAACAAAGTTGCAGACGGCCCTCCAAATGTCCGCGCATAGCGTAAGCGTAGCAGACGAACCGGTGGCAGTAAGCGACGAAGGGAAGGAAAGAAAGTAGAAACTAAGCCAAACAAGGCAAAGCAAAACACGCGATGGTTCCAACGTCAAGTAAACACAAGAAAAGAAAAAATCAAACAAAAAACATAAACGCAGGAGGAAGAAAAACCGTGGCGGCGTAGCGTCGCCTCGAACATAAAAAGGAAGTAGACCTTGAAAAATGGAAGGAGGTGCAGGGCCTTCCAAAGGTGTTCTTTTTTTGTAACTCCGCTTTTATTAGTTTCAGTAATAGCGTCAGATTTGCATGTGCACAGTCGTCTTCTTCAGAACACACTGACATCGCAGTAACGTACGTGGTTCAAAATTGCCTTTTGCCTCTTCACTCGGACACGATCGGGAGTAGCCAGCTAGCTATTCGACGAAACGGTTTTAAGCAATACATTCAGGAGAAATTGGAATTGCAAAAACAAAACGAATTGATCGATATGAACAGTAAAGTTGAAACGTAACAATGTTCTAAAACGTTTTTTACATTGCCCTTTTTAAAGAAGCAGGGCGAAGGTACATTGGTGTTTTGCCTGGCTTACGTAAGTTCTAACAGAGTGTTTTCTTCAGGAGAGCCCGAAAACTGCACCCTACGAGCTATAGCATCTTTCCCATGCGAAGAAAATGTTCTTGACTCAAGAGGTGGAACCTGCTTTTTAACATTCAAAGCAGCGAATACCCATGACAATTTTTTTTCATTGCTCACCTCGCACGGAGATGGGCAAAACCAATGCGTTGTTGAGAGTTCGCCTGCTAGCGGAGACTCCAAGCTCGCCAGGGGCGCTGCGATCATTTTTCGCCCGCGATCCGCGGGAGTTGCTAGTATTGGCTTACATGGTATTGGGAATGACTTACCGACCTACATTACATCAAAATAAAAGGAACGCGTTACCTTCATGGTAACGCGTTACTTTAATCAATTATAAATAACCCATTTTACATTTTTTTACGTTACAGGGGTGCATAAGCGCCATACTTCAAGCAACATTATGTCAATCCTGAAACCGAACAGAATTACCTCATTTTCTTAGAATTCCGCCTAAATACAAAAAAAAATGCAAGAAAAAAAATGTATATATGGCTTGGCGCCTAGAAACACAGAAAAAAATGGAAGTGTAATCTTTCTAAGTCTTGGGACGAATATGCCGCGAGTAACGTAATTACATTACACATTACTCGAAATAGGTAATGCAAGTACTGATTTGAAAAAAGTAACGAGTACGTTTCTACGTTACTAGAAAAAGGAACGCGTTACCGATAACGGCGTAACATGTAACGCGTTATTGCCAACACTGGTATTACTCATACTAGGTGTAGTTCCCAGTGTACGACTTACCTGCCATAAATAAATTCCGAAATATATAAATACATATCTTTCTTTTTCTTTTTTTTTCCATTTGCAAGTGCTTACTGGCAAATTCTGAGTTACTTGGCGATTATAGGAAAAACATGTATAAAGCCTCCGGGATATTTTCACTGTCACCTCAGTATCGTGATTTTATTTTTGCAAAGCAAAGCCTATATTACAGCGCCGAAATTCTGGCGTGAACACCTTCAGATGCCTTTGGCGTAATCCTGTTTCCTTAGCTCAACAAATGCGGCTGTTCGCTTTTGTACTAGATGTTTAGCAAAAAATGTGTTTATGGGCTGTATTTCCTGCGAAACAAGTTACGCACGAAAGTAACAAAAAGTTAGTGCATGTTGGCCAAGGAGTCGCAAAGGATACCAGGCCGTGGCAGGCCATGCACAGCATGCAAAGCATACAAAAGCATACTTTGTAACAAATCATAAAACATAATTACGATTAGCACGATTTCCCAAGCGCCGCAGCGGACATCGAACACCTAATCATGCAATCTGCAGCCCGATGCCTTCGCTCGGTGCAACTAGGCATTGGAAGGGAGCAAAAGCAACTGACCTTAGCATGACTCGCGGATTCTGGGACAGCAGGGGACCGGAAGTCATGGTTAGCCGAGCTGGCTGCCGAATGGCAAAACGTAGATCCCGACGTAATTTCACGGCGGCAAGGTGCGGTTCCTAATTAACAAACAAGGAATGCAGCGGGCCTATGAGCTCAGGACTTCGCGTACCAAGCAATTGATAGCACAGAGGGCGTACCAGCGATTCTAGCTCGGCCTGCAAAGCCGACCTGGCATCTCCTCGACCAGCAGCAGAAGTTGTACAGACCTAGTTTTACGAGGTACGTAGATCAATTGGACGTCATAGCTTACCTGCATAAAGTACATACATTTCGACAAGAGGCTGCTGGTAATCTAAGAGCATAAATATATCAAGGCGCTGCAGCCACCTTCGAAAGACGGTGGGTGCAGAACCCATGGAAACTTTTCATGTTAGTATACCGTTTAACAATAAAAAGCTCGAGGTAGTACAGCTAAGCATTTCTTATGGGTTGTGAATGCGAGAGCATGCAAGCCGCTCGTGTGCCAATGGAACCGAAGGCGATCGCGGAAACTAGGATCCGTTTTCGCGCCTCAAACTGATGACGTCAGCTCGCTCCATGAGACAGGTAATGCTTTCGCATTAAAAATAGTTAGAGTACAGGAGAGCTGGTGTAAGTTAAACATGAGGGTAAACCTTAGACTGCGGCAGGAAACAAGACAACAAAGTAACGGGGAAGGCCTCACAGGGCAAACGATATCTGCACTGCGCGGGGGAAAAAAGGGTGGGGGTCAGGAACAAGTGAGTAAAAGATGGATCGGCGACATGAAACCGAAACATCTATAAAACATCGGTGTGTGACTCAAGATACAGACAACCCGACGTCACGCTTCCTCCCAAGCATAGCAAACCGACAAATATGTTCTGTTCGTGTCTAAATGCCGATTACTCGGGGTTTCAAAGGAAGCGGCAATGATCGTGCGCTGCGCGAACAGCAGAAAATACCTAAATGCAGTAATAGTGCAGGACGTTCTACTACGGTTCAGGTGCACGTGGACAGAAATGACTTTGCGTCTTTCTCCCTGTTGTCCTCGCGTCTTTCTGCGCTCTTTTATTGATTCTCACGTGTGTCGTTTCAGGCCTTCTGAAAGAAGCCTTGAGTTTATAGTTTATTTAGATTTGGCCGACTCGAAATCGAACTACAGCTGCGTTATGCCTGAATTTTCCGGAGAAAGCGAACTTGTCCGACGTTGGGCCTAGTCACGTCCGGACATTATGGTGCGATGAATAAAATCGAGCCAGTGAGTTAACGAAGCCATTTACAGCCTGGAAATCGTATTTATTACACCATTCCACTCTCAGTGTGGTATTGAGTCGCTCTTACCGGCGGATCGGGAGCGCAGCTATGTATTTCCTTTTTGTTGAAAATGTTGACGGATGGCATGTTTCATAAAATGTCCCTATTTGTTTCACCAGCAACTCTCGATCACCACTTGTCTCTGACAAGTACCGCTAAATTAGATGCGGGATCACTACCACAGTGCACCAAGGCGCCGGCGTGTCAAGTCTGTACTACCGCCTATACCACATCTGACGTCACAGCCCCGAATATTGAAAATGGCAGACCTGTTGCGAATGCTGGCATAAGCACAGAAAGCGCCTACAAACCCCAAGAGAGACTGGGGCGTTAATACACGGCCCGACAGAGCACAAGAAAGTCCTGTGGTCATGCGGTAGACGAACCCTTGTTGCTCGCACACCCACCGAGAGGCCCCTTGAGGATGGCCGCTGCCGCGAAGGCGCGCGAGGGCCTCGTGAAGGGCTTGGAGAAAAGGTAGGCGAACGGGATGGCCGCCCAGCCGTAGGCGAGGAACAGCAGCACCACCGTGAGCCAGAACTGGACGTCGCTGTCCCCGTAGCCCCAGATGGCCACCATGGGCGACAACAGGATGAGGTACAGGTGGTACACCAGGCCGTAGTCCCAGAACATGTTGGCAAGCCAGTAGAGAGGGCCGGGAAGGCCGGACAGCTGCTGCAGCAGGCGGCCCCCATTGGCCGCGTCCTGGGCCGGGAAGATGGCTGCGGCCGCCGTGAAGAGGCCCAAGGACAGCGGCACGAAGGTGGCCCCGACGATCTTCAGCTGAGCCAGTAAAAAAGCGCGATGGGGGAATTTTGTTTATATTTACTAAGTTGCCTGTGTTGATGAGCATCGTACCAGCGTGTGGTCGTGTATCACAGCGCGATGCAAGTTCCCAGGGTAGCAGTTGTAAATTTGTAATTTACAGCGGAGACACCAGACGCCTACAGGAGAAGACAAGCTTTCCACTGTCTAGGTTTCGCCGGTATCAAACGCACCCGTTGGACAGGGGCACCTGTTCGATACGGGTGCACCTTTAACCTCTTCACTACCGAGGCATAAATGGCATTATGATTGCAAAGCAAACAGTGTTCCTTTATTCAGACATATCCACTGATCACAAAAATACTTTTAAACACAACATATTAAAAGTTATTAACTATAAAAATGATGGTACTCAAATGACTCCCTGAGTAGTCACTTCGTATGAAAGTTGAGAAAACAATTTTTGTTTTGAAGGCACAAAAAAAAACGTTGCACTTCGTGCACCTGACCCTGGTCTTCCCCGCACAGCCGAAGTTTCTGCATTTCATCGGATTTTCTAGCTTCATATGGTCTGGAAAATGGTGGTACCCGTCTAGCCTGACGTCATTGTTCGGTATTGGAACAAGTTTTGTGGTCTTTCTTTGACCATCTGCAGCAGAGCTCGAGGCCCTTTCAGCACGAACTTCACGTGAGATGTTTGCTCTTATGAGAGTTTCTGCAACGTATGCAAAGTCTTTCGATATATAGACTAATACCTGGTTGTTATAAAAGGGTCTGAGTGTGTTTCGAGGGAAAGAACTGTCACGGCAGTTTTGGAAGTTTTTGCACGGTGCTCCAAGATTCTTAGATTCACACACGAACTTTGGGGTGGTCTCTTTTGAAAATTTATAGACCTCCGGTTAGAATTCACAGGCAGTCATGTCTGTTGGTCGTGTAATCCACGATCGAAGAAAGGTCTCCTCTCCTTCGTTTTCTTGCATTTTAAACTCGTAAAAAGAAGCGTTACTTCATCTTGCCTACATGCGGCTTTGGAGAAATCGTGCCACCATTTATAGCATGTCATTTTCGGTCGGCAGGTGGAGCGACTGGTTTCGGCCGGATCCCCCGCAACGTTGTTAGTACCTGTTACAGAGTCGCTGCTTAAGAAAGTGAGGGGAGGGCCACAGAGTAAAAGAGATAGGCCAAGCAAGAGACCTATAGTAATTTTGTACTTTCATAAAATATCCCACTCTCAAAAAAGTGGCACAGAGATACGACGTGCCTATAGTGTTCTCTGCACCTAATAAACTCGCTCGATTTTACCCAAGAGTTGCCAACAAAAGTGGATCCAAGCGCATTTCCCTAGTCAAACGTATGAACAAATATATGGAATGTACGATGGGCGTCGTGTATAGGATTCCGCTGACGTGCGGCAAGGTATACGTTGGCACAACGTGCCGATATATAAATGAAAGAATGCGCGAGCGTGCTTGGTCTCTGTGGTTCGGCAGCGGGGGGGGGGGGAAGGGGGAGAGGGGGGTGGCTTGTTGTTTTAGTGTGCATGCAGACTATGGATGCCAGCCCGAATTTCATCACGTCACAATTGCTGGAAAGGGGGCGGGGGAGATCAGACGACTAGGAAAATTTTAGAGGTCTACACGATCAAAAAAGAAAGGACGGGGCAATGGGTAAGCCAAACGTCGGTCATTCTACATAGCAAAGAGATACATTATCTCGACACTTGCTGAATTGGCCATGGTGGCGTGGAATGCTGTTTACTTCGGTGCTTCTTTTTAAGAAAAACTTCAGTTGAGAGTGAGCGCTGGTCCTGTGTACAGCGTTCTACTTTGACTTCGTTTCTTGTGCGCCGTGTAGAGTGCAAATATTCGAAGCAGAAAGAAAGACAACTTCTTGCGCCACGCACAAAGTAAAAACCGTTCAGCCTTTCCACTCTCGTGAAGAAGGAATACCAGCGGAGCTGTACTCAATACACTGTGTGCTTCTTCTTCGTCGACGTCTGTTTTTCGCGCTGTGTCCTACAATGAATTCCCACCAACGCGCCCAACTATCCATTCTTCTATTATAGCTGGAAAGGTTGCCACCATCTACGAGCGACGGCGGAAACCATACTGGTTGTGTGCTTGCCGCCGTCGCTTATAGATGGCGGTAGCTGTCCAGGTAGGTTTGTGTCGACATACAGGGACACGATAATGAGGAACCTAGCCCTTAACAGGCTCCTGTAAGAAAAATTAAAGATTTATGTATAATAAAAAGACATGCCAACCATGTATTTGCGTATGATATACGATCCGTTTACGAATGCAATAGGCGGTTTTAAATTTCCGTCTCCGTTGAGACTCACAAGCCTTTTATGTTTGATCACGCGATCGATGTCTGCTATGACACCAAGTGCCACGAATCGATTTGAGCGACCACCTTTTGGCTTAGTAAAACAAGTACTTTGAGGCAGTCGTCTCTGCGATTCATAACATCAGCACTCTTACGCTG
This sequence comes from Ixodes ricinus, assembly GCA_037355805.1. Classification (NCBI taxonomy): domain Eukaryota; kingdom Metazoa; phylum Arthropoda; class Arachnida; order Ixodida; family Ixodidae; genus Ixodes; species Ixodes ricinus. Next base: position 17,453 of record JAZHYW010051888.1, read on the forward strand.
CTTTTTATTTCAGTAATAGAGTGGGCCTGTCAATGACCATTTTTTGCGTTTAAGAATTAGGGGAATGGAACCGTGGAGTTCGGCTATTCCAGGAGTGGGAATTGCCCCAGTTCCTCCGTTCCGAGGAGTTGAAAGGAATGAAGTTGCCAAAATCTCTAATTCCAAAAATAAAATTGGAATAGAATGGGGTGCTCATACCGCAACTGTGAATTGCACGCGCTTCTAATATTCACGACCAACATGCACTAAGTCTCCAGTCCTTGGCGTTGGGTTTATGAGGCTAGGATGCTAAAGTATTCGAAAACATGCGATGAGAACAGCCTTTGATGTCGTTTCTAGAACAAGACAAAGCAATGTTTTCTTTTCGTGACAACAGGTATACATGGGGTTAAGTGCATTGTGCCACATTAACAAAGCTAGCATAGTTTCTTTGGCGCTTAAACATTGTCACATTAAGTTTCATGGGTGCGGAACTTTGTGTGACACCTTTTTCGCACCAAAGGGTGTGCGAATAAGACTTAAGACTAATTTACGGGCTCGCGCTTCAGTGTTGAAGCAGTGCGAAAACTACACAGCTCTAACAAAGTAGCACTAAATACCTTAACGCCTATAGACATTCCCGCGTCCATCTCGAGTGAGGATTAGCCCTGGCTAAAGGTATACCGTGGTATATAGCTGGCACTGGGGTCTATAGATCAACACAGTAGACTTCGGTGCCACCGGGAGTGGAGGCTCCCAAGTCGTAATCTCTAGCTTTTGGATCGCTCCTCTCTGTACCTCGACATCCGTGAGCCAGCTGAAGACGTTTGCAGGACCAATGGTGGCTCCACTGGACGTAAATTCCCTCCACGCTTGAATCTGGTAGTGCTCGCTGGCCGTGAGCTGTTGCAGCGCCGAATTCTGAAGCAGCAGAAGCGACAGGACCTCGGAGTGACGGACGCGCACGTTGTACCAGGCTACAAGAGACTGCGTGCCAAGTTCGATGCCGAAGTCCGACCAGACGTCCCGTTGCAAAGACTGGTCCGTGGCGCTCGGCACTTTGACCAGCTGAATGCCTTGCTGCGCTGCCCTGACTTTCAACGCTTCCTCAAGCGGCACAGAGGAGTCCACAGCCCGGTAAAAACCTGTAAAACGAGTCAACGAGGTATTAATGTTGAGGTTTTACTTGAAAAGTTATCTAGATACCCCAAAAAGCAAAACGCAATGTGTACTGAATTGTTTTACCCGTGTAGCATTTAAAGTACAGAGGAACTCTGGCTAAAATCAGCGCAACGGCAGGGTATCTAGTGTTTCACACAATACCTGCCGTTACATTTTTGGGGGAAAGCAAAGGCTATCATTGGTCGTCGCCACATTTCGCAAGGCAGACAGTCACGTCTTTCGACGCTATTTCCGCTCTTGGGGCGGTAACATTTTTAGTTTGTGTGGCGTTGTACACCAATCATGAGTCCAGTGACACAACTTAGTATTTATATTTTGCGATAAACTTTCAATCGTTTTTTTTTAATCTTGATTGCCGCTCGGCATTTGCACCTAAAGATCTGGAAGAATCAGGCCTCGCCTGTTGCATACCAGCTAGGACAGTTTGTTCGTGTGTTCGACGTGTTCGATTCGCTTTGAGTAGCATTTGGTTCACGCAGTTAAAAAA
>JAZHYW010051889.1:0-19207 GCA_037355805.1 Ixodes ricinus
TATATATATATATATATATATATATATATATATATATATATATATATACTTACTAGAACCACTAGAAAAACATGCAAGGCATACAAATACGCGAAAAAAAAACATCAAGAAGACAACGCCGAGTTGTCTTCTTGGTCTCCTAGTGGAGGTACAGGCCGTTACTGAGCATGCGTACCGTCAGCTTGGTCTGCCGAATTTCAGGGATAATTTCCGGTCGCCGTAAGGTAGCGGAACGGCGGGTGTGGTTGCAGCTTTCGCTGCCTTGTGAGCTTTGAGGTGAACAGAGAGCAGCTACATTCTTTCTCTTAAATATTTGATTTTCACGATGACTACAATAATGCGGGCGTTTGAGAAACAGAAAGTAGTATTGAAAGATTTTTGAAAAACATCAAAATTGTTTATTTTGTCTTCTTGATATCTGTACGAGAAAGGTAACGTGAAATTAATTTGTAACGTAACGAGTAAAGTAATCTCTTACTTTCCAGCGAAAGTAATTTAAAACGGTAATGTATTACATTTGAGGCTCGGTAATTCGTAATTGTAATCCTTTACATTTTTCGTAAAACGCAACGGGCACAAGTTTGGTTTGTAGGCGTCGAGCGTTCCGTGACATCCGTGTGTGGCGTGAACGCACACATTGCGTGGACAATCAAATTTCGTCAGCAGCAAAAACCAGAATTACAGGTGTTTGCACGAGCACATATTTAAGACATTGATATACGGTCGTAGCAATGGCGTAGCAAGGAGACTTTTTTTTTCTGTGTGTGTGTGTGTGTGTAAGGGGGGGGGGGGGGGCAAGAAGGGGGAGAGCGGCGTCGGTGGCGGCAACGGAGCCGGGCGTGAAGACACCGTGTGTATCGGGGTTCGCCTACGTGGTGTGCAGAAGGAGGTAAGCGGTTTCCTCTTTTTTGTGTCGTTTGAACATCGCGTCCGACGTTGGATCGTGCACTGAGGTTCTCGTAAGATATATTTTCGCTAGCAAGGGTCGATCGGGTATTGATTAGCAGTACCGCCCAACCGCCCTGTTTGATTCCCAACGTCGTTGATGTTTGTAATATACGACGTTAAGCATTACTTTTACTGTCAAGGCTATACCTTCATATAATTTAAAGGTTCACTAAATGTTTTTCGTCAAAGGTCACGTTACCTCAAAATTGCGAATTTAAATGTCTGAGTCAATTATCCGTGCGCATCGCAAACAGCGATTGTAGCGTATCGAGGAATAATGTAATTAAGTTATGTTCGGCAGCGAGACTAACAAATATTTTGTTGTCATTTTAACTTTTTTTTTCACGTGTGATGGCACATTTATAAAACTCTGCTTTATCTGAACTTGGTTGAATACATGTTTCGTCCATTCCGCATCAACGTTTAAGGTTGATCTCGACGAGGGTCAAGGACGTCTACTGAGGGCCACAACCACATCTGATCTCATAGCAGCTCATCTTAACACACTTTACTGGAGGTAAGAGTAGTCAGATATTTTATCATTCTTATTCGCATTTTGGGCAATTGAAAGCGGGCTCTTGATTTTTACGTAAGTGTGTGTGCTGTTCACGCATTTCCGATGCCAATCAGAGGGTTTCTTAGAGTAGATAAATTAGGGCAAAGCAAACACGGCACGCGAGTGCCTTTTTAGTGTTCCATTTTTGTGTCTTTATTACTGTGCACTGTTTTCTCATTAGGTCTATGGAAAAATGTTTTCAATTGGGTAAAATATTTGTCTTGCAAATAAATCACTTACAAAGAATATGTATAAATTGGATAAATTGATTAATACTTGAGTCACAAGAGCCAATTTTCACTGTGTTTTAATATGTGTCTTCTAATATTTGTGTTACGTGGATGACTCACTAATATCAAGGCTTTTGCCCAATTCGGGGCAGAGTATTCGCGACTCCAGCGACCTATAGGGGGCGCCACCACCAAACAAACATGGCGGCTGAGTCCAGGTCGCGTCGGCTCGGCCGGGCTGCCTGAACGGGTGGCGCATTCAATTTAACAGATTCTCTTTTGTTTAATGCCCAATTTTATAGGTATCTGAATTGAGACGGTTAAGTTTAGCCGGTGCACATAAACTTGCAGTGCATAGTTTTGTTTTTCCCGGTGTTTTTTGTTCTTTTCATGTCAAACTTTCGTTTCGGAGATTTCGTTCAAAACCGAAACTATGGGCTCCATAGAGACGGTAATAGACTCTAATCAGTTCTGATCATCTAAGGAAAGCGGCGATGACTAAAGGATTGTTCCACCGAGAGCAATTTTCAGCTAACTCGCATGCCTCGACCATGTGACTTATCTGTCCACGAAATCGAACTTTTGTGCTGCAGTCGTCTGCTCGGTCAACAACACAGGCTGCAGGAAAATTACGAAAATTAAGCAAGCGCTTCTTGAGCCAAGGAACATTTTAACCCGCTGGCGCCCCACTAAGCAGCTGATACTCGTATTTCAATTCTGGTTTTAGTAGCAATCGAGAAGTCATTTTGACGAGCGGGTTATGTATTATATTACGTACTATGTCCCTGTGTCCAATTGACTTCGAATCCTGAACGGAGAAAATGAGTATTTTCTGTGGCCGGTCAATCTGAGCAATGTAGACGTATATTGCTGATGGCTTCGACGGGGGTATAATATACACCAACTCATGTTTACAAACAAACCGGAGCGCCCGGAACGCCCCTAGCGGACGCCACCGGCGCCGCGCATGCGCGATGGGGGTGTGGGCAACAAGCTCGCCGTCGCCCATAAACAAACCATTGAAATGCGATGTTATCGGCGTCAGTGTGAGTCCCCCTGCCCTTTATCGCTTTCCAATTGTTGATTCTACGTCTTCCTGACAATGTCTGACTACATGAGCGGCGTCAGCGAAATTAACGAGGCTCGTTGCACCGCAAAACTTCGCGTGAATAATCTGACATGCGGCGATTCATTCCGCGTGGACGCCGCAGAATGTACGCTAAAGCCCGATTCACATGATGATATTTCGCTCGCAATTTTCTGTCGCGACGTCGCTCGGACTGCAAACGCGTGAACCGTAGCTGAGATGGTCGACGTCGATACTGAAAATCGCAAGCAGAATTGAACGAAGTGAATCAGGCATAACAAGTCGGTGATGGCCGCTGGTAACAATAATAAACATCTCCTTGTGTCTACTGTTTACATCGAGCCTGCTTACCAACCTTCAGACTTAAGTCTTTTGAGGCCTGCACTTACTTCTTATTGCAAGTACCGGGCCAACATTTGGTCTACGGGCCGGTGTCGTCTAAAAGAGCAGACGACAAGCAGAAGCGTTTGAAAGAGCAGACGACAGTTCGAACGATCAGACGGCCGTTTGAACTTCAAGACGCACTGAACGTAGTCCGCAGGTGGGCCGTACAACGTGACGGTTTTTCGGCGTTCATGCTGGAACAAAACAAATAAATCTGATGACCACAAGTATCCGTGAATTCAACCCAAAGTGCTTCCCGCCCAAGTAATTGTGGTCCGGCGGCGTCTGGCTTACCATTTTTACGGCACATATCCACGTTCTCGGACGAACCAAGAACATGAAAACTGATCTTCAAACCTCTCTCGACTCTTTGGTACAGCCCCAGTCGCGGCGGTTTGACGAAAAGGCATGTTTTCGTCAGGTTCCTTTCAAAACAACGCAGGAATACACGCCTCACATGGGGCCTTCCGCCCACAGCCCCAGACCGGAAGTGCGACCGACGCGCCACCACCGCGCCGTGACGTAACAGAGATGAGTTCGTGTATACATATTGGAGGCGAAATAGATCATAATGCCGTGACATCCTCTAACCTTGCGAGACGCGTCCCCCACCTTTTGAAAGCAGATAATTTTCCTCATTAATCATATGCAGCGAGCAGGTTTCCTGAATCAAATATTTACGAAATCAGCCCAACTCCTTCAGTGTGATCCAGAGGCTTTTTCGGCGAAAAACAGCCAAGATGAATAGCCAACGCACCGACCGGCGTGGGTGGTTCAAACTTGAAGCTAATCAAACACAACCAAACTCAAGAAAAGCAGCTATCGAACCTTCCCATTCACTTGACTGCAACATTGGTGTTCGCTCCAGTGAAACACACGCGACCGTGTGTTGTGGAGCAAACGGGCTTTCAAACACGTGATGGAAGGAAACAATCTACTGAGGCTTCGCCATACTAATGAACACTCAGGCAAACTTAAATAATTTTCGGACCTTCGTCAAATTACATTGTTCGCCACCGCGCCGAGAACACATGTCCGCGAAAGCCACCAGAAACACTGAGGGCGCGGAGCGACCTGGATCGGCTGGTTTCCGGTTTTCCCGCTTGGTGGCGTCCGTTTTGCTGGAGTCGCGAATTACCGGGCTTACCTGAATGAAGTCCATGTCGTTCTTCAGGTGGCAGATGTCGTTGAGGAGGTGAGCCACATGGCCCGCGTCAGGCCCCAGGACAGGGCCACGGGCGGGAGGCTGCGGGCCAACGTCATCCCGACCTCCAGCAGTTCCCGGCTCGGCGCGTTCTCAGCCTGCTCGTAGTAGGCCATGTGCAGCATCAGCATGAACAGGACCACCAAGATGGCTGCGACGGACGACGGACGCTTGCTTCTCGGTTTGTCTTACACTGGTCTTCGAGAGCCCCAACTTCAAAACCGGGGATGGAAATTCCCACTGGGCCAGCGAGTGTCTCTTGATTAAAATACTGCGCCATACGCGAATGCTGCCCGGTATGGATTCACTTAATTCTAACGAACGTAGAAATACAATGCCACTTCGATGTTTCCATGCCAGCGGCATGCTGTATATCATAATCGTCTTAATATTACAAAGACAGCACCCAGCCCGAAATAATATCTGTTCGGTGTCTGATTCTAGGCTATCTTTTTGTCACGTGGGACCATGTGTGTGTGTGTGCGCGTGTGTGTGCGCGCACGCACGCACGCGCATCACGCGCGCGCGCACACACACACACACGCACACACGTGTGTTCAAATCAAATCAGAAAGAGCTTAACACCAAGCCGTGAGATATATATATATATATATATATATATATATATATATATATATATATAGTATGGGTGGTTTCATCTCAAATCGTGCAGGCAAAAAGGGTCGAATTTTTAATTTCGCTGAAAAAAATATATGTTATCGTCGTCTAAAAACGCAGTAGCCAAAAACGGCAAGTCCGTCGGATTTTTTGTTCTCGACTTACGAATTTTAAAAGAGGCCGCGGCGGAAAGCAGTGTTTTTCACATCCGTCGTGGGTCGGATGTTTCGCTCGATCTCCCGTCGTGGATTTTCAGTCCACATTATATTAACTTTTTTTCAAGCACTCTGTGGGCACAGGTAAAAGGCTCAAATACCATGAAATAATTTTAGGCGTTTTGCTTTTTTTCTGTAAAAATGTCAAAAACGCCCCCTCGGTCAATTGTTGACGAACTTTGACAATTAAATACTGGCGATCTACTTGGGTTACATCAATATTTTTTATGTCTATGGAGAGCCCAAAACACACTCTTTATAGATATTATAAAATTATTTACTTGTAATAAATAGCCTTTGCGGGACGTTTACGTTAATGTTATGCGAAAACCAAAAAGTACCAATTTTAAAATCGATTTTTTCAAAAAACTCATTTTTTATTTTTTTTATTTTTTGTTTAAATGTAGATATGATAGTTGTCTACTCGAAAAGCAAGTCGAGAAAGTGTATATTTTGTTTGTATGTTATATATTTAAGCCTCAATATCGGAAAAAGACGTCTTCGTCTTGCAAGACCTAAGTCAGACAAAAAAAAAAAAAAACGTGCGCTTTTATGAATTGTAAAAAAGTTTTCTTGAATTTTTGTTTGCGTTTTCTAATCAATTATAAACGCATTTTGTGGTATTGAATAGTTATTTATGTTTTGAAAAGAGCGGGAAACCACGAGAAACATATATAATCAAATCAGCAGGCCTAGTAGACCTTCAATATCGAAGAGGCACAGACGTTGTATTTTTTTCGATTGATAAAACTTTCACTGTAAACTGGCATGACTAGCTATTAGCTGTCATATTACTAAGACATGAAAAGTCACCACGTCGTTGATCTATTATATACAATTCTTTCCGAAACCAAACGCCAGGGTTTGTTCACCGCACATCGCACAGATCACCAGGGAATATCCTTTCACTTCCGTAATACACAAAAGAGATGACACAGAAACGATCCGAAACACACGGAGAGATTGTCACTGAGAAGGGTAGGGAATAAAAATAAATAAATAAGAATAAAATTACCCAACTCCGATCTTAACGAAAATTGCGGTAAAAAAATAAAAGATTTAGGTTCGAGCCGTGGCAAGGCGATAGGTCCACGCCTGGTCAGACAAAGAAGTCAACGACACGCAAAGGAAAAAAGTTAATTAAGACAGAAAAACTCAGCAACACACGGCAAGAACAAAAACCAACTCCTCCGGGCATTCCCTAAACGGGACACAACCAAATGCGTGCGAACACGCTCTCTACAGCACCGTCAGGCCGCTACGCCATGAAGAAATAAACCCAACAAGTAAACAATGCTAACAAACAGTTAGTAACGAAACATAAAAAAAAAGTTCAGCAGAACCGCACCCGAGAAACAAAGTTCAGCGGGGCGAAGAAACACACACGAAATAAAATTAAAAAAGTCTTAACTGACCGACGCCGAGTCCAGTCCCATGACACTGAAGCCTGGCAGGATGATGGCGTCCAGATGATGCTCGAATCTATTCTTCACTCTGTTCCGCACATCCGTCGTGGCTGTGCGGAACAAAGTGAAGAATAGTTTCGAGCAGCGGTGCGCGAGAAGGTAACCGAGACGTAACATGCCTCGAGCTTCATATCGGGAGAGGAGCTTTCGAGGTAGTTACTGCATGCAGTTACTCAAACTTTTTCTTTAACCCTTCCCTTTTTAAAAAAGAACAAGTCAGCCGGCGCTAACTTTTCATCTCGGGAGAAGACCACTCTTCACAAACGGTTATAGTTGCCAAGGAGGCTGACTTCGACCCAACTAGTCTCCGGGCAGAATAGACACAAGTATATTTACCAACACGCTCGTTTTTGGATGCTAGTCTCCGGGCTTTGCTGTTTCCAAAAGAGATAACCCTTCGGTGCTATCGGATGTCCGCGGAGGGAGATAGAGTACATAAAATTGAAAGAATAAAACACGGAGGACAAGCACAGGACAACCACTTTGCAGAGCACGGCCATTTCTAGGATAGGGCGTTCGAAGATTGGGCAAATACGCGGTATCGTTTCACGCGTGCACGGATGGCTGGTTTCAAAATTTTCCCACATCCCTAACGAAACCGGCCCATCTTCGTGTGCGTGCGCGATTTTCGTCCCGCGCCGCCGGTTTTAGCTCGCACGCGGCGTTGTTTCGGCAGGCAGAACTGTTGTTGACCGTCGATATTGTAAGGCCATGGTGTCCTCATCCTCCCGGGCAACAGCTTCTTTGCTTTCCCTTCTGCAATACTCTGACTGACTGACTACTCCTGGGTGGCCGTCACTGTTCGCCGCGTCAACGACACATTCGTACCATTTCACTCCTCGTGACACAGGGTGCGCTGCTCGCTTTACTGTCACGGGCCGTCCTATCTAACACAACCCTGCTTGAAAGGTCGTGGTCATCTGCTGGTTCCGAAAGGGCGGGACGTTCATATAGGCCACTGAAGGCCCCGAATCAATAGGACGTCTGCCGATTTCTATACATTAAAATTTACGACGCCTGCTGGTCTGTTAAGAAGTGTTGCTTTCTCTTCTGAACCGCTCCAATGTAGCTTGCCGCCCATAATAAAATTTATATGATCAATAAATATAACACGGTGGAACTACTGTATTTCATTTTTATGTGGGTGCGTTGAAAAAAGTCAGAAATATTTCCAAGTTTGTGAAGACGCGCAATTCGCAAGTTCGTTTCAAGCCGTAAAAACACGTTTTTTTACGATATTGATGCTTAAATATAAAACATACAAACAAAATATACACTTTCTCGACTTGCTTTTCGAGTAGACAACTATCATATCTACATTTTATCAAAAAATAAAAGAAAATAAAAAATGGGTTTTTCGAGAAAATCGATCTTAAAATTTGTACTTTTTGGTTTTCGCATAACATTAACGTAAACGTCCCGCAAAGGCTATCTAATACAGGTAAATCATTTTATAATATCTATAAATAGCGTATTTTGGGCTCTCAATAGACATAAAAAATATTGATGTAACCCAAGTAGATCGCCAGTATTTAATTGTCAAAGTTCGTCAACAATTGACCGAGGGGGTGTTTTCGACATTTTTACAGAAAAAAAGCAAAACGCCTAAAATTATTTCATGGTATTAGAGCGTTTTACCTGTGCCCGCAGAGTGCTTGAAAAACGTTAATATAATGTGGACTGAAAATCCACGACGGGAGATCGAGCGAAACATCCGACCCACGACGGATGTGAAAAACGCTGCTTTCCGCCGCGGCCTCTTTTAAAATTCGTAAGTCGAGTACAAAAAATCCGACGGACTTGCGGTTTGTGGCTACTGCGTTTTTAGAGACGACGCCATAACATATATTTTTTCAGCGAAATTAAAAATTCGACCCTTTTTGCCTGCACGATTTGAGATGAAACCACCCATATATATATGAAGTAACTATTTGAACTTGCAGCGCGATTGATTCGTTGCTTTTCTATGAAAAAAGCCTACTTATGTTGTGAGTTTGTCTGTTTACATTTTATTTGGTTTCTTTACTGCTGTAAGCTCTTTTTGTTGTGTATCATCTACGTATTACCCAGTGCTGTAGGCGCTGCCGCAAAAAAGTAATGCAATACGTCACTGGTTGCTTGCAAACAAAAGGAACGACCGAATACGATATAGCTTCGCCAATACTGGAAACTCCTCCGAAAACCTAAAGGAGCGCGGCGAACGTGACAGTGGCGCCTCTAGCGGACTCGGAGTCTACTGAAGCAGACGACGCAATGGAGAAGAATAGGCTCCGCGACGTCCTTGAACTTTGCGAGCCCCGTTTCTTCACCCCAACAGCTGAAACAATTCATTACGGTCAGTCCGCTTGCAGAGCGGGATCCACTGATCGCAATGGCAACGACAAACAAATAACAACACGCGCATAAACAAAGATAGAGCAATTTATTTAGAAGTCTCAAACGCCACTCAGGGGGAACACACGCGTTTGAAGCGAATCTGGGAAGCGGGAAAAAGGCGTTTAGCTACTCGAATTACGTCATAAGAAGATACTGTTTATCCGTTACAAATTGCGTTGTCACAATTTCTTACCTGAATAGGTGATTATTAAAACTTGCGCAAACAATATTTTAAAATTACCAGAGCAAGCGCACCAGCCTCTGCAGCATTACAAAAACAAAGAGTAACTAGAAAAATGACAGTGCAAACACTTTTCGAACTTTGCAGAAAAGATGGGGTCCCCACCCCAGACGATAAGAAAAAGAAATGGAGAACAGTCGCGAACAACCGCGAATGAAACGAAGGTTCGCAGACGATACAAAGATACAAATCACCCAGCAAAGACCTCCTTCAACGACGACGATCGCACGGGGCGTCGGTAGGAGCATTGAAAATTAGCAGGTGGTGCTCGCCGTTGGTGTTGAGTCCACAACAAACAAAGCGGAAGCAACTCGACAAAGCTATTAAAAAAAAGAGCTTCACATTTTTTTTTTTTCAGCTTCACGTTACACGTTTGTTTATTTGCTTTCGCGGCGTCGGTAGGAACTAAGAACAAAAGAGAGGAAAGGAATAACGTAGTCCAGCTCACACTGCCCGGTAATTAAGAGTCGAACGCTGCAATCTGCTTCGTGCTAGCAGTGTGTGACCTGTTTTTGCTTTCGGATTTCTTTTCCCAGTGACTTTGGCCGGTTGTTTGTTTGCTCGCTTGGCGCAGCAGTTCAAAAGTACTTTCCAGTGCTTGTTGGCGTACATGTCCAGACAATCCTTGCACACCGTGCCTTTCTTTTGAGTGTCGATCAGCAGCCTCAAGTGCGTTTTCAGCTGAACTCTTGTTTGGTGAAATATTCATCTGTTGAGGCGTGAGCGGTGATTTTGAAGTCAGACTTGGATAGCTCTTCCAGTTTAATTTGAAGTAACTTAATTAGTCACGTTTGTTCGGTCTTCGGGAAGCAGAAGAAGGATTTTCCACCACATCCCCAAAACTTGTTTTTACAGTGGTACACTCTCAAGAAAAAGGGTGTAAAAAGGTGTATTATTACACCCTTTGTCCCATATAATACACCCCAAAACTTCAATTCGACGTACAGCGCCCTACAGTCGAACAGACGGCCCGACATTTTACGAGGGGCTTGATAGCCGTGTGGTACAGCTTATTAAAATAGCTAATGTACGTTTTACTGACTACAAAAAACATAATCGGGGTTTTCGTGGCCCTACTGTAAAAACTCGGTGTTTTCTTTGTGTGGTCTTTGATACGTCCTTTAGCTATTTAAAAAGTTATATCTCAACATTATCAAGCCCCTCGTAAAATTTGGGGCCGTCTGTTCAACTATAGGGCTCTGTACGTCGAAATGAAGTTTTGGGATGTATTATATGGGACAAAGGGTGTAACTATACACCCTTTTACACCCTTTTTCTTGAGAGTGTAAGCAGCACAGGCATGCCTGCCATCTCCAAGTATGCGCTGGTGTATGCCCGAAGGCGGCCGGTTGATCAACCAACGACGACCCATAGTAGACGTGACCGCGTACTCAAATAAAATCCGAATAGAAATGTAGAACGAGCTTACACTTCTTAATGTATTTATTAAGTTTCAAAAAGTGCATATGAAGATTTCGGATCAGACACACAATCGAAGGCGAACATAGGAGGTTATCACAGTGACAGTGGAAAAACAACAACAACAACAAAGTTGCAGACGGCCCTCCAAATGTCCGCGCATAGCGTAAGCGTAGCAGACGAACCGGTGGCAGTAAGCGACGAAGGGAAGGAAAGAAAGTAGAAACTAAGCCAAACAAGGCAAAGCAAAACACGCGATGGTTCCAACGTCAAGTAAACACAAGAAAAGAAAAAATCAAACAAAAAACATAAACGCAGGAGGAAGAAAAACCGTGGCGGCGTAGCGTCGCCTCGAACATAAAAAGGAAGTAGACCTTGAAAAATGGAAGGAGGTGCAGGGCCTTCCAAAGGTGTTCTTTTTTTGTAACTCCGCTTTTATTAGTTTCAGTAATAGCGTCAGATTTGCATGTGCACAGTCGTCTTCTTCAGAACACACTGACATCGCAGTAACGTACGTGGTTCAAAATTGCCTTTTGCCTCTTCACTCGGACACGATCGGGAGTAGCCAGCTAGCTATTCGACGAAACGGTTTTAAGCAATACATTCAGGAGAAATTGGAATTGCAAAAACAAAACGAATTGATCGATATGAACAGTAAAGTTGAAACGTAACAATGTTCTAAAACGTTTTTTACATTGCCCTTTTTAAAGAAGCAGGGCGAAGGTACATTGGTGTTTTGCCTGGCTTACGTAAGTTCTAACAGAGTGTTTTCTTCAGGAGAGCCCGAAAACTGCACCCTACGAGCTATAGCATCTTTCCCATGCGAAGAAAATGTTCTTGACTCAAGAGGTGGAACCTGCTTTTTAACATTCAAAGCAGCGAATACCCATGACAATTTTTTTTCATTGCTCACCTCGCACGGAGATGGGCAAAACCAATGCGTTGTTGAGAGTTCGCCTGCTAGCGGAGACTCCAAGCTCGCCAGGGGCGCTGCGATCATTTTTCGCCCGCGATCCGCGGGAGTTGCTAGTATTGGCTTACATGGTATTGGGAATGACTTACCGACCTACATTACATCAAAATAAAAGGAACGCGTTACCTTCATGGTAACGCGTTACTTTAATCAATTATAAATAACCCATTTTACATTTTTTTACGTTACAGGGGTGCATAAGCGCCATACTTCAAGCAACATTATGTCAATCCTGAAACCGAACAGAATTACCTCATTTTCTTAGAATTCCGCCTAAATACAAAAAAAAATGCAAGAAAAAAAATGTATATATGGCTTGGCGCCTAGAAACACAGAAAAAAATGGAAGTGTAATCTTTCTAAGTCTTGGGACGAATATGCCGCGAGTAACGTAATTACATTACACATTACTCGAAATAGGTAATGCAAGTACTGATTTGAAAAAAGTAACGAGTACGTTTCTACGTTACTAGAAAAAGGAACGCGTTACCGATAACGGCGTAACATGTAACGCGTTATTGCCAACACTGGTATTACTCATACTAGGTGTAGTTCCCAGTGTACGACTTACCTGCCATAAATAAATTCCGAAATATATAAATACATATCTTTCTTTTTCTTTTTTTTTCCATTTGCAAGTGCTTACTGGCAAATTCTGAGTTACTTGGCGATTATAGGAAAAACATGTATAAAGCCTCCGGGATATTTTCACTGTCACCTCAGTATCGTGATTTTATTTTTGCAAAGCAAAGCCTATATTACAGCGCCGAAATTCTGGCGTGAACACCTTCAGATGCCTTTGGCGTAATCCTGTTTCCTTAGCTCAACAAATGCGGCTGTTCGCTTTTGTACTAGATGTTTAGCAAAAAATGTGTTTATGGGCTGTATTTCCTGCGAAACAAGTTACGCACGAAAGTAACAAAAAGTTAGTGCATGTTGGCCAAGGAGTCGCAAAGGATACCAGGCCGTGGCAGGCCATGCACAGCATGCAAAGCATACAAAAGCATACTTTGTAACAAATCATAAAACATAATTACGATTAGCACGATTTCCCAAGCGCCGCAGCGGACATCGAACACCTAATCATGCAATCTGCAGCCCGATGCCTTCGCTCGGTGCAACTAGGCATTGGAAGGGAGCAAAAGCAACTGACCTTAGCATGACTCGCGGATTCTGGGACAGCAGGGGACCGGAAGTCATGGTTAGCCGAGCTGGCTGCCGAATGGCAAAACGTAGATCCCGACGTAATTTCACGGCGGCAAGGTGCGGTTCCTAATTAACAAACAAGGAATGCAGCGGGCCTATGAGCTCAGGACTTCGCGTACCAAGCAATTGATAGCACAGAGGGCGTACCAGCGATTCTAGCTCGGCCTGCAAAGCCGACCTGGCATCTCCTCGACCAGCAGCAGAAGTTGTACAGACCTAGTTTTACGAGGTACGTAGATCAATTGGACGTCATAGCTTACCTGCATAAAGTACATACATTTCGACAAGAGGCTGCTGGTAATCTAAGAGCATAAATATATCAAGGCGCTGCAGCCACCTTCGAAAGACGGTGGGTGCAGAACCCATGGAAACTTTTCATGTTAGTATACCGTTTAACAATAAAAAGCTCGAGGTAGTACAGCTAAGCATTTCTTATGGGTTGTGAATGCGAGAGCATGCAAGCCGCTCGTGTGCCAATGGAACCGAAGGCGATCGCGGAAACTAGGATCCGTTTTCGCGCCTCAAACTGATGACGTCAGCTCGCTCCATGAGACAGGTAATGCTTTCGCATTAAAAATAGTTAGAGTACAGGAGAGCTGGTGTAAGTTAAACATGAGGGTAAACCTTAGACTGCGGCAGGAAACAAGACAACAAAGTAACGGGGAAGGCCTCACAGGGCAAACGATATCTGCACTGCGCGGGGGAAAAAAGGGTGGGGGTCAGGAACAAGTGAGTAAAAGATGGATCGGCGACATGAAACCGAAACATCTATAAAACATCGGTGTGTGACTCAAGATACAGACAACCCGACGTCACGCTTCCTCCCAAGCATAGCAAACCGACAAATATGTTCTGTTCGTGTCTAAATGCCGATTACTCGGGGTTTCAAAGGAAGCGGCAATGATCGTGCGCTGCGCGAACAGCAGAAAATACCTAAATGCAGTAATAGTGCAGGACGTTCTACTACGGTTCAGGTGCACGTGGACAGAAATGACTTTGCGTCTTTCTCCCTGTTGTCCTCGCGTCTTTCTGCGCTCTTTTATTGATTCTCACGTGTGTCGTTTCAGGCCTTCTGAAAGAAGCCTTGAGTTTATAGTTTATTTAGATTTGGCCGACTCGAAATCGAACTACAGCTGCGTTATGCCTGAATTTTCCGGAGAAAGCGAACTTGTCCGACGTTGGGCCTAGTCACGTCCGGACATTATGGTGCGATGAATAAAATCGAGCCAGTGAGTTAACGAAGCCATTTACAGCCTGGAAATCGTATTTATTACACCATTCCACTCTCAGTGTGGTATTGAGTCGCTCTTACCGGCGGATCGGGAGCGCAGCTATGTATTTCCTTTTTGTTGAAAATGTTGACGGATGGCATGTTTCATAAAATGTCCCTATTTGTTTCACCAGCAACTCTCGATCACCACTTGTCTCTGACAAGTACCGCTAAATTAGATGCGGGATCACTACCACAGTGCACCAAGGCGCCGGCGTGTCAAGTCTGTACTACCGCCTATACCACATCTGACGTCACAGCCCCGAATATTGAAAATGGCAGACCTGTTGCGAATGCTGGCATAAGCACAGAAAGCGCCTACAAACCCCAAGAGAGACTGGGGCGTTAATACACGGCCCGACAGAGCACAAGAAAGTCCTGTGGTCATGCGGTAGACGAACCCTTGTTGCTCGCACACCCACCGAGAGGCCCCTTGAGGATGGCCGCTGCCGCGAAGGCGCGCGAGGGCCTCGTGAAGGGCTTGGAGAAAAGGTAGGCGAACGGGATGGCCGCCCAGCCGTAGGCGAGGAACAGCAGCACCACCGTGAGCCAGAACTGGACGTCGCTGTCCCCGTAGCCCCAGATGGCCACCATGGGCGACAACAGGATGAGGTACAGGTGGTACACCAGGCCGTAGTCCCAGAACATGTTGGCAAGCCAGTAGAGAGGGCCGGGAAGGCCGGACAGCTGCTGCAGCAGGCGGCCCCCATTGGCCGCGTCCTGGGCCGGGAAGATGGCTGCGGCCGCCGTGAAGAGGCCCAAGGACAGCGGCACGAAGGTGGCCCCGACGATCTTCAGCTGAGCCAGTAAAAAAGCGCGATGGGGGAATTTTGTTTATATTTACTAAGTTGCCTGTGTTGATGAGCATCGTACCAGCGTGTGGTCGTGTATCACAGCGCGATGCAAGTTCCCAGGGTAGCAGTTGTAAATTTGTAATTTACAGCGGAGACACCAGACGCCTACAGGAGAAGACAAGCTTTCCACTGTCTAGGTTTCGCCGGTATCAAACGCACCCGTTGGACAGGGGCACCTGTTCGATACGGGTGCACCTTTAACCTCTTCACTACCGAGGCATAAATGGCATTATGATTGCAAAGCAAACAGTGTTCCTTTATTCAGACATATCCACTGATCACAAAAATACTTTTAAACACAACATATTAAAAGTTATTAACTATAAAAATGATGGTACTCAAATGACTCCCTGAGTAGTCACTTCGTATGAAAGTTGAGAAAACAATTTTTGTTTTGAAGGCACAAAAAAAAACGTTGCACTTCGTGCACCTGACCCTGGTCTTCCCCGCACAGCCGAAGTTTCTGCATTTCATCGGATTTTCTAGCTTCATATGGTCTGGAAAATGGTGGTACCCGTCTAGCCTGACGTCATTGTTCGGTATTGGAACAAGTTTTGTGGTCTTTCTTTGACCATCTGCAGCAGAGCTCGAGGCCCTTTCAGCACGAACTTCACGTGAGATGTTTGCTCTTATGAGAGTTTCTGCAACGTATGCAAAGTCTTTCGATATATAGACTAATACCTGGTTGTTATAAAAGGGTCTGAGTGTGTTTCGAGGGAAAGAACTGTCACGGCAGTTTTGGAAGTTTTTGCACGGTGCTCCAAGATTCTTAGATTCACACACGAACTTTGGGGTGGTCTCTTTTGAAAATTTATAGACCTCCGGTTAGAATTCACAGGCAGTCATGTCTGTTGGTCGTGTAATCCACGATCGAAGAAAGGTCTCCTCTCCTTCGTTTTCTTGCATTTTAAACTCGTAAAAAGAAGCGTTACTTCATCTTGCCTACATGCGGCTTTGGAGAAATCGTGCCACCATTTATAGCATGTCATTTTCGGTCGGCAGGTGGAGCGACTGGTTTCGGCCGGATCCCCCGCAACGTTGTTAGTACCTGTTACAGAGTCGCTGCTTAAGAAAGTGAGGGGAGGGCCACAGAGTAAAAGAGATAGGCCAAGCAAGAGACCTATAGTAATTTTGTACTTTCATAAAATATCCCACTCTCAAAAAAGTGGCACAGAGATACGACGTGCCTATAGTGTTCTCTGCACCTAATAAACTCGCTCGATTTTACCCAAGAGTTGCCAACAAAAGTGGATCCAAGCGCATTTCCCTAGTCAAACGTATGAACAAATATATGGAATGTACGATGGGCGTCGTGTATAGGATTCCGCTGACGTGCGGCAAGGTATACGTTGGCACAACGTGCCGATATATAAATGAAAGAATGCGCGAGCGTGCTTGGTCTCTGTGGTTCGGCAGCGGGGGGGGGGGGAAGGGGGAGAGGGGGGTGGCTTGTTGTTTTAGTGTGCATGCAGACTATGGATGCCAGCCCGAATTTCATCACGTCACAATTGCTGGAAAGGGGGCGGGGGAGATCAGACGACTAGGAAAATTTTAGAGGTCTACACGATCAAAAAAGAAAGGACGGGGCAATGGGTAAGCCAAACGTCGGTCATTCTACATAGCAAAGAGATACATTATCTCGACACTTGCTGAATTGGCCATGGTGGCGTGGAATGCTGTTTACTTCGGTGCTTCTTTTTAAGAAAAACTTCAGTTGAGAGTGAGCGCTGGTCCTGTGTACAGCGTTCTACTTTGACTTCGTTTCTTGTGCGCCGTGTAGAGTGCAAATATTCGAAGCAGAAAGAAAGACAACTTCTTGCGCCACGCACAAAGTAAAAACCGTTCAGCCTTTCCACTCTCGTGAAGAAGGAATACCAGCGGAGCTGTACTCAATACACTGTGTGCTTCTTCTTCGTCGACGTCTGTTTTTCGCGCTGTGTCCTACAATGAATTCCCACCAACGCGCCCAACTATCCATTCTTCTATTATAGCTGGAAAGGTTGCCACCATCTACGAGCGACGGCGGAAACCATACTGGTTGTGTGCTTGCCGCCGTCGCTTATAGATGGCGGTAGCTGTCCAGGTAGGTTTGTGTCGACATACAGGGACACGATAATGAGGAACCTAGCCCTTAACAGGCTCCTGTAAGAAAAATTAAAGATTTATGTATAATAAAAAGACATGCCAACCATGTATTTGCGTATGATATACGATCCGTTTACGAATGCAATAGGCGGTTTTAAATTTCCGTCTCCGTTGAGACTCACAAGCCTTTTATGTTTGATCACGCGATCGATGTCTGCTATGACACCAAGTGCCACGAATCGATTTGAGCGACCACCTTTTGGCTTAGTAAAACAAGTACTTTGAGGCAGTCGTCTCTGCGATTCATAACATCAGCACTCTTACGCTGCTTTTTATTTCAGTAATAGAGTGGGCCTGTCAATGACCATTTTTTGCGTTTAAGAATTAGGGGAATGGAACCGTGGAGTTCGGCTATTCCAGGAGTGGGAATTGCCCCAGTTCCTCCGTTCCGAGGAGTTGAAAGGAATGAAGTTGCCAAAATCTCTAATTCCAAAAATAAAATTGGAATAGAATGGGGTGCTCATACCGCAACTGTGAATTGCACGCGCTTCTAATATTCACGACCAACATGCACTAAGTCTCCAGTCCTTGGCGTTGGGTTTATGAGGCTAGGATGCTAAAGTATTCGAAAACATGCGATGAGAACAGCCTTTGATGTCGTTTCTAGAACAAGACAAAGCAATGTTTTCTTTTCGTGACAACAGGTATACATGGGGTTAAGTGCATTGTGCCACATTAACAAAGCTAGCATAGTTTCTTTGGCGCTTAAACATTGTCACATTAAGTTTCATGGGTGCGGAACTTTGTGTGACACCTTTTTCGCACCAAAGGGTGTGCGAATAAGACTTAAGACTAATTTACGGGCTCGCGCTTCAGTGTTGAAGCAGTGCGAAAACTACACAGCTCTAACAAAGTAGCACTAAATACCTTAACGCCTATAGACATTCCCGCGTCCATCTCGAGTGAGGATTAGCCCTGGCTAAAGGTATACCGTGGTATATAGCTGGCACTGGGGTCTATAGATCAACACAGTAGACTTCGGTGCCACCGGGAGTGGAGGCTCCCAAGTCGTAATCTCTAGCTTTTGGATCGCTCCTCTCTGTACCTCGACATCCGTGAGCCAGCTGAAGACGTTTGCAGGACCAATGGTGGCTCCACTGGACGTAAATTCCCTCCACGCTTGAATCTGGTAGTGCTCGCTGGCCGTGAGCTGTTGCAGCGCCGAATTCTGAAGCAGCAGAAGCGACAGGACCTCGGAGTGACGGACGCGCACGTTGTACCAGGCTACAAGAGACTGCGTGCCAAGTTCGATGCCGAAGTCCGACCAGACGTCCCGTTGCAAAGACTGGTCCGTGGCGCTCGGCACTTTGACCAGCTGAATGCCTTGCTGCGCTGCCCTGACTTTCAACGCTTCCTCAAGCGGCACAGAGGAGTCCACAGCCCGGTAAAAACCTGTAAAACGAGTCAACGAGGTATTAATGTTGAGGTTTTACTTGAAAAGTTATCTAGATACCCCAAAAAGCAAAACGCAATGTGTACTGAATTGTTTTACCCGTGTAGCATTTAAAGTACAGAGGAACTCTGGCTAAAATCAGCGCAACGGCAGGGTATCTAGTGTTTCACACAATACCTGCCGTTACATTTTTGGGGGAAAGCAAAGGCTATCATTGGTCGTCGCCACATTTCGCAAGGCAGACAGTCACGTCTTTCGACGCTATTTCCGCTCTTGGGGCGGTAACATTTTTAGTTTGTGTGGCGTTGTACACCAATCATGAGTCCAGTGACACAACTTAGTATTTATATTTTGCGATAAACTTTCAATCGTTTTTTTTTAATCTTGATTGCCGCTCGGCATTTGCACCTAAAGATCTGGAAGAATCAGGCCTCGCCTGTTGCATACCAGCTAGGACAGTTTGTTCGTGTGTTCGACGTGTTCGATTCGCTTTGAGTAGCATTTGGTTCACGCAGTTAAAAAAAAAACTGGTGCATTTGATTCAATTAGATTTTGCTGATATTTTCTGTGCTGCCCGCTAACCACTTCCGCACGTCTCCGAACTCAGTCGGGGACATAGTCAC
>JAZHYW010051890.1:0-19997 GCA_037355805.1 Ixodes ricinus
TATATATATATATATATATATATATATATATATATATATATATATATATATATATATATATATATATATATATATATATACATACATGGTGAGGAGGTTCAACGGGCTGCTGGACGTGAAACAGGTGAGGAGTTCCAGGAAAGGTCTCTACTTTACAAACGTTAACGTTTCCAAGCGGGGACCGCTTTTCTTCAGGGTGGAATGGTGTGTCAAATGGCCTCTTCTTCTTGTTAACGTTCGTGTGGAAGAGGAAGAGGGACTATGAAGGTATGGTGTAATATTCAGAACGGGAGCGTGACCCCAGTGCCAGCTTCCTCCTCGCTGACCCCAGTGCCAGCTTCCTCCTCGGAGCACCCCTCCAGCCCCCCCCCCCCCCACCCGCCGACCTGCCGGTCCCAGCCGACCCCAACCAGAGGAAGAGGTGCCACCCAGGCTGCCAGAGGTGGACGAGCCGACCCGCCGCCTGGCCCCACCAAGGACACCGACGCCCCGAGTAGGCTGTTCGCATCCCCGGTGCGTGTTGTGTCTTCGCCACCCCAAGAACTCATCCAAAAACTTCCGTTGTGGTCCAACAAGGATTACGCCCCGCTACCACAAGCTGAGACTCCACCACCTTCACATGACCCGGTGAGTCTCAGCCCATGGAAGCAGCAACGCTGCCAAACCTTCTTCTCGCCGAGAAAGTAGCAACCCGTTTGGACACTTGTCCTAGACGAACCTCAACCTGTTGTAGTTATGGTCCATGACCAACAGACTTAGCCGTGGTTCAGGACGTCATACGTCCCCCAGACTTACTTCTCCAAGCCTCCAGGCTGCAGACATACTGCACACACCCTCTTCCCTAGCTCATATGCTTAATCCGAAACCTCCTCCGGAGGAAAGAGGAAGACTCTTGGACAGTCGCAGCTGACCGCATTCTCAGATGGTTGGACAACCAACCCTCGCCCGATGAGCCTGAGACCCAGGACGAGGACGAACCAGATGAGGTTGACTTGCGAGCTCCAAACTTTTTAAAACCACTACAGGGCGTTTTCAGATAAGATCGAACAACCATGTCCGGCGACCATTTTCAATTTTCATGAAAAAAAATATTTTGCTGGCTTTATGCCCACAAGTATAAAACCAATCCTTGTTTTCGGAAAAAATTTTGTCTTTGCGAAAATATTTTTAAGCACCTCTCAGTCTCGTGTGCGTTTTGCGTATCGCGCAATGTTGACATTTCATGTGGCTTCCCCAAAAAATATGTTCCGGCTACAGGTCTTGAAATATTCACTGACAAATTAGGCATAGGAAGGATTGACAAAAAGTATTTTTCACCGAGTATTAGGGTAATTATTTTAAGATAAAAAAAATCGCAAACACGGCACATTGCGCAATAATGCTCTGGATTAAAGAATGTTTTTCTCCGTATCTATAAAAGCTAAGGTCTTCAAACTTTGCCAGTATGTTGCCCTGTATATAGTTAATTTTCGTAAAAAATATTGTTGTCCTGGTTAGCGGGAGAAATTTACAAGAATTGCTCACACAAGGGCATTTAACTAAAAATGCATTATTTTGAAAATCATTTTTAAAAAAAAGGCCATCTTTTATTTTCTTTAAACTCTCTGCAATTAATGTTTATATTATGTACTAACAGTATTCGTAAAAACATGATGCAATATTTCTGTAGCTTTTAAGTTATAAAGCGAGAAACATGACTGAATTGACGCTTAACGTGGTTGCCATAAATAGGGTGTGCACATATACGTTCTTCACAATTTCATTATTATTAAAACGTGTAAAGATGCTATGGGGTGGTCAGAAAAGAGAAATAGACAGCACAGAGGTGGACGGTAGGTTTGAAGGAAAAATTCCTAATGCATTTTTCGTACAACCGACCCAAAAATGCCCATGGGCCAGATTGATCGAGGTGCGCCACCCTGTAACATGCTTCGCTGGTACCTGTTTCAACAGCCGGCGTATAGCGTTTCCATCTACGCGACTTTGCAAACAGATCAGCCTACAACCTTGGCGGTAACATGATATAGGAGGCAGGGCGCGGCAGAACCTGAACCTGCGCTGCCTGTGAGCGCCGATAGATCCGCTCGCAGTGGAGTGGCCGCACAACGCCTAGAAAATAAAAGATACTTAAACGCATTTTTTTAAATTTTAGCAAAGGATATATGTTTTACTTGTTGTGCAAGCGCAAAAACATATTCAAACCTTTTTACGGAAAATGAAATTTCTCTTGAGGAAAAAAAAATCACGAAGTCGCTGTCGGTATACGCTCTCGTTTTTGCGACTATCGTGGAAAACGTTCTTTTGGATATTTATTGAAGAAAAACTGTTGTACGTCCTAGGTTTAATATTTTTTGTGCAGAGACTCTACATAAAATAAAAGGAGGTAAACATATTATTATCGATTACGAAGCAATTCAGCGCTTTATGGAAGCGGATCTTAAAAGACTGGAAATGCAAGTTTTTTAAATGATTTGAACGCGTCTCTTCTATATTTGCATAAATTGTCATTGAAATTGAAAACGATAACCTTCTCTAAAATAAATACACTGAAATTTAGACAGGTTACCGATTTTGCAATAATTGAAACATCAGTTTAAAATGAAGGCCATCGCAATTTCTCTTCTGCTTTTCAAAGATCAAGGCTCATAATCTGTTCCATCAGGTCCTCAAAAATGCTTTGCAATATTTTTTTTTCTTTTATTTCACAGGGTTTTAAATATACAGAATCGACGTAACGGAGTGGAGAAAGATAGATGTTGCCAATTTTAATCAAGGGCAAGCAAGGGGTCGAAAAATTTAGGAAGTCTGTGAAAAGACAGCGCTGTGACAGGAATTCGTAAAAAATTAGAATTGATACAAAAAATTACAGGTGAAGTTTGAAGTACAAGTCACCAATTTAAACACAGATTTCTCCGATCAGTGAATTTCGGAGCGTACCCTTCGTGGGGACTCGGGAGTGTGCTGCTTGCTGACGTTTAAATAGTGATAAGAAAGAACACATGGTTTAAAGTGGTACGATTGAAACTAGTTTAATTAATCAAGATTCTGTGCGCACATTCAAAATTTGTCGCGTGAATGCTTTTTGCCGTACGCTGACCTGAGTCGGTCACGGCGCCTCCCCTGGCCCTCCGAAAAGGAACATTTTTTTCCCGGTTTGCCTGCAGCGATCACTGTTCGTTTCTTCTCAGTGGCACCTCAAGCACGCGACCTCGATCCGCTTTTCGCAGTCATAGGAGACTTTACTTTTAATAATATATCTTTTTCTGCGGCTACTGTTCTTGCTAAAACAGCCGTGGTTGCGAAGTGTCGGGCCGCCCCCACTACCACAAGTGACATGACTGAATTCCACGCACAACGAAAACAGAGTCCCAGTCCTTTCCTTTCATGTCCCTGAACGCTTTGACGTCAGCTTTCGGGAGGTGGATTAGTTTCACGTTCGGCAGTTTAGTGCTTCAGTGGGGCAACCATCTCTGACGCCGACTTGATCACGGACTTGATGGGCCGTCGAGGCTGCACAACTTTGTCTGGTGCTTGACACGACCCCCGATTCAATCACAGGGTATTCTTGCCACGTCAAGCTGCAGAAAATATACACCTCGATGACGTGTATTTGTGGCCTCTACAGCTCGTGTACTTGGTACTTGTGCTTAAAGTGGCTTGTTGCACAATCACTTACGTAGGTCACATGGGCATACCCAAATTGATTTCACGATTCTCTAGACCGTTGTCTTATAAATTAAGTTACAGATAATCTCATTCAATCGCAATTATTTTTTTTATGTATCTTTATTTTCTACGCCTTGCGGCGGCCCTCCACGGCGGCAGATCTATTGGCGCTCACAGGCGGCGCACGTTCAGGTTCTGCCACGCCCTACCTCCTATATCATGCTACCGCCAAGGTTGTAGGCTGATCTGTTTGCAAAGTCGTTCCGGTTGCTTCCTTTACGTCACGTAGACGGAGACGCTATACGCTGGCTGTTGAAACAGGCACCGCGAAGCATGTTCCACGGGGCGCACCTCGATCGCTCCGGCCCATGGGCATTTTTGTGTCGGTTGTACGAAAATGTATTAGGAATTTTCCTCAAAACCTACCGTCCACCTCTGTGCTGTCTATTTGTCTTTTCCTGACCACCCTTGTAGCATCTTTGACCGTTTTATTAACAATGGAATTGTGAAGAACGGGTATGTGCACGCCCCATTTATGGCAACCGCGTTAGCGTCAATTTGCTACATGTTTCTCGCATTATAACTTAAAAGCTACACAAATATTGCATCATGTTTTTGCAGACTCTGTTAGTACATAATATAAACGTTAATTGTCAGAGAGTTTAAAGAAAATTAAAGATGGCCTTTTTTTAAAAATGATTTTCAAAATAATGCATTTTTAGTTAAATACCCCTGTGTGAGCAATTCTTGTAAATTTCTCCCGCTAACCAGGAAAATAATATTTTGTGCAAAAATTAACTATATACAGGGTAACATACTGGCAAAGTTTGAAGACCTTAGCTTTTATAGATACGGAGAAAAATATTCTTTAATCCAGAGCATTATTGCGCAATGATGCCGTGTTTGCGATTTTTTTTCTCAAAATAACTACTCCTAATACTCAGTGAAAAATACCTTTTGTCAATCCTTCTTATGCCTAATTTGTCAGTGAATATTTCAAGACCCCTAGCCAGAACAGTTTTTGGGAAACCACCGAAATGTCAACATTGCGCGATACGCAAAACACACACGAGACTGAGAGGGCGCTTACAATTTTTTTTTCGCAAAGACAAATTTTTTCTCGAAAACAAGGATTGGTTTTATACTTCAGGCATAAATCCAGCAAAATATATTTTTTTCATCAAAATTAAAAATGGTCATTGGACATGGTTGTTCGATTCATCTGAAAATGTTCTAGACCAAAATTTCAACAGGGACTGGGATTGAACGCAAAAAATCTTCATTCTTCTCCGGCCGATTGGTAATCCGAGTATGTCTGCATCTCCGCCCAGAATAATAGCTCTGCTCCGAGTAATCTCACACTGCGAGAGGCGGTCCTCCATGGAGGCTCTGGCGCTGCAGCCCCATCCAGACGCTGGCGCCCAAATCTCGATCGAGCCGATTCGGGATGCTGTCATCTACTCCTCTGACAGGCCTCCGTCCAGCTGTGTCCTCACAGTCCTCTCATGCATCTCCTGCCACAGTGCTAGAACCTGGCGGAGTCTCATCATCATTAGTCTCCATCCAGCTCCAGGCTCACGACCTTCCGACTCGACGGAAACTACTACGTCTCATCGTCCTCCCTATGGCCTGAGGCACCCTCCTCATGCGTCACTCGCCACGCCCATCTTCAAGGAGCCTCCGCTCCCAAGGGCTGTGGCCTGGTCCTATGCGGACATTTTTGCTGGCCCATAGTGACCCGCTCTTCCTCCAGCAGGCAGCTTCTTCTTCATGGACCAGCTTTTTAGCTGCGGTTTTCGCGTAACCCAAAGGACACTCACCTCATCCCTACACAAACCATTGTTTTCGGGTCTTCGTATTGATACTCGTACTAGCAAACTCTCCCATACCCACAAAGAGCCCGCGCCTTTAAAGTGTCACACTGTACTCTTCCAGACACCCCAACTCCTCAAGCGTTACCAACGCCTCGCGGGACTCCGGTGCTTTTATTTTCTCTCTATCGAGCCGGCTACCATGCTCTGCGGCCTCTTTTCGACTCCGCCCAGCATGGTAGCTCACCTCCAAAGAACTGGTGTGCAGTGTTTTCACGAGTCTGGGACTCGCTCCCCCACGCTGTGCCTTTGCGTACCCAAACCTCCAGTGCACTCCTCCTTCGCGGACGCCTCCTCGACTGGACTTGGCAGTTGTGACAGCCGACGCAGCCCTGTCCATCATCACCTGTCCGAGCCGTCACATCTTCCTCAGAGAGGCCATCGACATGGCTTCTAGCCGCCCTGTTGGGGGAAAGGACACCCTAGTGCATACGGATAACCTGGCCCTTCGCCAGGGGATCACCTCTGGCCACCTTAGAGCATTGCCTTGGCAAATATGTGTTTCTTTGTCACTAATAACAATAAAGGACTATGTAAGGGCACGTAACCTGAGGGACTGGAGCTACGTGCTCTCTAGACAGCCAAATACCCGACTGATCAGGAGAGAGCGAGCCCTAGCCTTTATAGCCAGGACCCTCCCTCTCCCCCGCCGCCATGCCCTCAACCAATCGCAGTAACGAGTGGGCGGAAAGTGCGAGGCAGTCGTGAGGGCATGTCGGCGGGGTTGAGATGAGTCGAGATCCAGCGTGCCCTTACATTGTCCTTTATTGTTATTAGTGACAAAGAAACACACATTTGCCAAGGCAATGCTCCAGGGTGGCCAGAGGTGATCCCCTGGCGAAGGGCCAGGTTATCCGTGTGCACTAGGGTGTCCTTTTCCGCCAACAGGGCGGCCAGAAGCCATGCGATGGCCTCTCTGAGGAAGATGTGACGGCTTGGACGGGTGATGATGGCCAGTGCTGCGTCGGCTGTAACAACACCAAGTCCAGTCGAGGAGGCGTCCGCGAAGGAAGAGTGCACTGGAGGTTTGGGTACCAAGGGCACAGCGTGGGGGAGCGAGTCCCAGACTCGTGAAAACACTGCACATCAGTTCTTTGGGGGTGGGCTACCATGTTGGGCGGAGTCGAAAAGAGGCCGCAGAGCATGGGAGCCGGCTCGGTAGTGAGAAAAATAAAAGCACCAGAGTCTCCGCGAGGCGTTGGTAGCGGTTGAGGGGTTGGGGTGTCTGGAAAAGTTGCAGTGTGTCTTTCAAGGCACGAACTCTTTGTGGGGTATGGGAGAGTTTGCTAGTACGAGTATCAATACGAAAACCCAAAAAGCTAATGGTTTGTGTAGGGATGAGGTGAGTGTCTTTGGGTTTACACGAAAACCGCAGCTAAAAAGCTGGTCCATGAAAGAAGAAGCTGCCTGTTGGAGGAAGAGCGGGTCACTATGGGCCAGCAAAAATTGTCCACGTAGGACCAGGCCCACAGCCCTTGGGAGCGGAGGCTCCTTGCGATGGCCGTGGCGAGTGATTGCATGAGGAAGGGGCTGGCCTGAGGCCAAAGGGAAAACGTGTAAAACAGTAGTAGTTTCCGTCAAGTCGGAAGGTCGTGAGCTTTGAGAGGCTGGATGGAGACTAACGTGGTGAAAGGCCTCCGCCAGGTCCACCTTCACGAAAAAAGCATTAGGTGGAAGGGGGCCTGGAGGAGGACTTTGGTAGAGGGTCTAGGCGGAAGGGAGGGGCCTTCAAGTGGGGGGTAAGATGACTAGCATCTAACACGAATCTCGACTCAGTCAAAGATTTAGGCGCCAGCTGGACAGGATTAAGGTAAGGGCCTCTTTTTGTACGCCTAATGAGGCCAGAAGCCTCCATGGAGAAGACCGCCTCTCGCAAGTGTGGGAGTTCCTCGGGAGGAGGAGGCCTGTTATTTACGACGGAAGATGCGGAGCAATGTACCCTTAGGTTGCCATAGTCGGCCGGAGGAAAGAATGAGAAGGTTTTGCCGTTTTGTCCCAGTCTACTGTTGGGGGAGGGACGCTGGTTCTTACTGGGTTCCACTGTAGTGGTTTTAAAAAGTTTGGAGCTCGCGAGTCAACCTCATCTTGTTCGTCCTCGTCCTGGGTCTCAGGCTCATCGGGCGGGGGTTGGTTGTCCAACCATCTGAGAATGCGGTCAGCTGCGACTGTCCAAGAGTCTTCCTCTTCTTCCTCGGAGGAGGTTTCGGAATAAGCATATGAGCTAGGGGAAGAGGGTGTGTGCAGTATGTCTGCAGCCTGGAGGGCTTGGAGAAGTAAGTCTGGGGGACGTATGACGTCCTGAACCACGGCTAGAATCTGTTGGTCCTCGACCATAACTACAACAGGTTGAGGTTCGTCTAGGACAATGTCCAAACGGGTTGCTACTTTCTCGGCGAGAAGAAGGTTTGGCAGCGTTGCTGCTTGTATGGGTAGACTCACAGGGTCATGTGAATGTGGTGGAGTCTCAGCTTGTGGTAGCGGGGCGTAATCCTTGTTGGACCACAACGGAAGTTTTTGGATGAGTTCTTGGGGTGGCGAAGACACAACACGCACCGGGGATGCGAACAGCCTACTCGGGGGCGTCGGTGTCCTTGGTGGGGCGAGGGGCAGGTCGGCCTCGTCCACCTCTGGCAGGCCTGGGTGGCACCTCTTCCTCTGGTTGGGGGTCGGCTGGGACGGTCGGCAGGTGGGGGAAGAGCTGGAAGGGGTGCTCCGAGGAGGAAGCTGGCACTGGGGTCAGCGTATCCCCTGCAGCGCTGCCTGCCATCCAGAGAGTGCGACATGGTAGAGGAGCCTGATTCTGTCGAAGATGCGCAACTTTGCTGATGCGCGGAGCGGGGGTTCACTGTCCCAGACTGCTGCTTCGTCTAGCCCGAGAAGTCAATTCAATCCATCCGTTTCTCCCCCAGCAACGCAAACAAGCCCTGGCGCTCTTCAGGCACAGCCCGCTGACCTTGTGTCTGCGGCCGTGAGTGCTACAACTCTTCGAAGAAGCCCTGACGCTCTGCGGGCACAATGCATTGAACCCGAATCTCCATCTCCGAGTGCCTCGGCCGCGCGAAGGAGCCCCGACGATCCGGCTCCAAGCATCCCGGAGCCTGCTCCCCGGACACCGGCCAGGGTAATCGAGTCTGAGCCCATGAGTGCTCCAACGCAGAGCCCTCTTCCTTTCACTTCGCGGGCTCCCTCGGGTCCAAGCATTGCCCTATCTTCGGAAGAATTTCCCAGCCTGCCTCCATCTTCATCCCAGCCAAAGTCAGGAGTCCCTTCTGATCCGACAACTGACCCGACGCCCCGTCACCGCTACAATCTGCGGAGTTCGTTCTGACTCGCTGGGACAACAGGTACTATCACCCCCGAGCAACATCATTCGAAATGTTTTATGGAGGCACGCAAAATTATAGATAAGAGAATACGATTTCACCTTCATGCTCAAACACTACGTAGTTATCTTAATTGTGGCACCGCGCCTAGGGGGCTAAGCTTTACATTTGACTCCATCCATGAATACTCTTAACGAAGGAGAAATGAATGAGTGGAATAACGTCTTAAAAACAGCATCTCTTGATTTAGTTAACGTTATTGTCAAACATAGTGAACGACGCGCCGGTGACCTAGCCGTCACAGAGTTCAGTTACAAGTCCAGCAAATTATTATCTCACACCGAAAAAAACGCGCTTGAAGAATACGAGCGAAAAAGACTAAATGAAATTAACGTAACAAAAAACAAAAAGTTGGCACGCGACAATGTGGCAGGATCATCGGCTGCTCCCTCTAACACTGTCACTCGCAGTAAGGGCATGATTCATGTCTCAGATGACCATACTATCATTCAACCCCGTCCGCAATTCACTACCTCGAACCAAGCACAACGATGCACACAAGTTGCACCTACTGAGCGCTCATCTACCGGAGGAATGAGCATCCAATCGCTGAATATAATAAACTTGTCCAATGTTACTCTATCCGCCACAGAACTTTCTTTGTGTTCCAGAGGCCTCAGCTTCTGCCCCACGTCAGGAGAATGCAATGAATTCCAAATATACAAGGACCTCGATAACTTCGCAAGAAACCTGAGACTCAGAGAATATTTCCACGATCATCCGCAAGACACCAGAGAGCGCATTCCTAATACTTCGGATAAGTCATGGACCCCAAAAGAGCAACGCGACAAGTACCTCGATTTGTACATCGAATCGGTACAGCGTGATGTAATCAGAAGCTATCAACAACGAAAATGTCTACGTCACAATCTCACTCCTGCTGAACGCATCGCTATGCGTGAACTCAGCTCACGAGAAGATATTATTATTAAACCTGCTGACAAAGGAGGAGCCATAGTTTTTATGAATAAGCAAGACTATCTAGATGAAGGATTTCGACAGCTAATGAACCAACAGTTTTACAAAGAACTTCAAGAAGATCCGACAAAAAAACTCACTAAACTAATAACGGAAACTTTGAACTTAATGCTTGATAATGGAGAAATTTCGGAGGATATGCATAAAGCAATGAAGCCAGCCTATCCAAAGGCTGGCCGCTTTTATACATTACCTAAAATCCACAAACAAGGAAATCCAGGACGACCAATTGTATCCGGAATAGACACGGCGACAGAGAGAATTTCTAGCTTTGTAAATTTCCTTATTATGAACCTTCCTCCTACGATGCCATCATACATAAAGGACACAAATCACTTTCTCCGAGAAATAACAGAACTTGTAATTCCTACTGACGCAATCCTGGTCACCATGGATGTTGCGTCCCTCTATACAAACATCCCTCACCAGGATGGCATTGAAGCAGTAATCAAGGCGTATAGCAATGACCCTCCAACAATTCGTGTCAACAACGACGTCCTCGCAACACTTATCAGGTTAGTTTTAGAAAATAACAACTTTGAATTCGAAGGAAGACACTTTCTACAGACTCGGGGAACTGCAATGGGCACAAAGATGGCCCCTAACTATGCAAATCTTTTTATGGCCGATTTAGTAGTCGCGCTTCTTGTCTAGTCGCTCTCTGCAACCTCTGTTTTATAAGCGCTACATCGATGATATCTTCATGGTATGGACACACGGGTAGTCAGCACTCATAGACTTTATTCAGGACTTCAACGGTCTCCACCCCAGTATTATGTTTTCGCATGGTTATTCGAAAACGAGCATTGATTTTCTTGACGTGACAGTCGAGATCAGTGGGAATGCTCTTTCAACATAACTCTTCAGGAAACCGACGGACCGTCAACAGTACCTGCACTTCAAGAGCTCCCACCCTAAACATTGCAAAACAAGTATTCCCTTTTCTCAAGCTCACAGATTCCGGAGAATATGCTCTAATTTAGATGAATTCGAACGCAACGCCAACAATCTGAAACTCGTGCTATGTAAGCAGAATTATCCACCAGCCATTGTCGATAAAGCCATTGAAAGAGCACGAGCTCTCGACCGAGAGCAAATTATCAATCAACCCCAACCCAAAATGTCACAAAACCAGCACGCAAACCTGGTGGTTACATATTCAGCCCGCCTTCCAAATCTTAACAATATCCTCAGGAAACATCACAGTATTTTGCAGCAAAGTGATAAGCTACGCACCCTTTTTCCGGTATCACCACGCGTGGTATATCGACGAGGTAGAAACCTTAAGGACATATTGGTGCACTCGAAAAATAGGACTTCTGACGTTTCTGGTTGTAGACCTTGCCAAACGCCCAGGTGTGAGATTTGTGAATATGTAGAAACCACCAATCTTGTCACCAGCGCGAACTCTGACTTCTCTTTCAAAATCACTGGAAACCTCAACTGCGGTACGCGTAACGTTATTTATCTTTCACGCTGTAAAGTATGTAACATGGATTATATAGGACAAACCAGTACTTCATTTCGGTTGCGCTTCAATAATCACAAGTCTCATGTCCACGTCCTTACCCACGCTCCCGTTCTCAAAACACATGAATCTTAAGAAGCATAGCATTGAAAAAATACGTATCATCCTTCTTGAATCTGGATTTAGCTCTGATCACGACAGAGAGTTGAAGGAGGCTTTTTTCATCCACAAATTCAATTCGGTTGCTTGTGGTGCTAATGCGAGTCCAGGCGTACTCACTTGGCTGCCACGGTCTGTGTAGGGCCGAAGCCACACAATTATTTTGGTTCTGCACGGACTGTGCTAGCCGAGCGCGTCGATTACATTGTTGCGCCAAAGGCGCTTGCCATCGTGAGCTCGTTCCACGCCTCTCGTGAACATCCTCGTGAGCGTGCGTCCCGTGGTAATCCTTCCACTGTGTTAAATTCCTAGGCGCGTAAGCTTAATTCAGAATCTGACATAAATACTTCATAAAAAACCGCCACGGCACTTTTGCGCTGTCTAGATCTCCGCTCTCGAAGCGGTGTTAATCCCGAACACATCCTCATTGATACTTTTGTGTGCGCTCCGGTTGCTCGGGGGTGATTGTGCTTAAGAACTGTAACAAAGACTGTGGCAAATACTGCAAATCAATTTATTTAGTTTTAATGATTTGAATTACTATTGTTTATAATTACTAATTTCAAAGATTACGATATTTTTGTTGCTCCCGTTCCGAATATTTTTATTACCCTTCATAGTCCCTCTTCCTCTTCCACACGAACGTTAACAAGAAGAAGAGGACATTTGACACACCATTCCACCCTGAAGAAAAGCGGTCCCCGCTTGAAACGTTAACGTTGGTAAAGTAAAGGCCTTTCCTGGAACTCCTCACCTTTTGTTATATATATATATATATATATATATATATATATATATATATATATATATATATATATATATATATAAAGTAACTATTTGAACTTGCAGCGCGATTGATTCGTTGCTTTTCTACGAAAAAAGCCTACTTATGTTGTGAGTTTGTCTGTTTACATTTTGTTTGGTTTCTTTACAGCTGTAAGCTCTATTTGTTGTGTATCATCTACGTATTACCCAGTGCTGTAGGCGCTGCCGCAAAAAAGTAATGAAATACGTCACTCGTTGCTTGCAAACAAAAGGAACGACCGAATACGATATAGCTTCGCCAATACTGGAAACTCCTCCGAAAACCTATAGGAGCGCGGCGAACGTGACAGTGGCGCCTCTAGCGGACTCGGAGTCTACTGAAGCAGACGACGCAATGGAGAAGAATAGGCTCCGCGACGTCCTCGAACTTTGCGAGCCCCGTTTCTTCACCCCAACAGCTGAAACAATTCATTACGGTCAGTCCGCTTGCAGAGCGGGATCCACTGATCGCAATGGCAACGACAAACAAATAACAACACGCGCATAAACAAAAATAGAGCAGTTTATTTAGAAGTCTCAAACGCCACTCAGGGGGATCACACGCGTTTGAAGCGCATCTGGGAAGCGGGAAAAAGGCGTTTAGTTACTCGAATTACGTCATAAGAAGATACTGTTTATCCGTTACAAACTGCGTTGTCACAATTTCTTACCTGAACAGGTGAATATTAAAACGTGCGCAAACAATATTTTAAAATTACCAGAGCAAGCGCACCAGCCTCTGCAGCATTACAAAAACAAAGAGTAACGAGAAAAATGACTGTGCAAACACTTTCCGAACTTTGCAGAAAGATGGTCCCCATCCCAGACGATAAGAAAAAGAAATGGGGAACAGTCACGAACAACCGCGATGAAACGAAGAAGTTAGCAGACGATACAAAGATAGAAATCACCCAGCAAAGACCTCCTTCAACGACGACGATCGCACGGGGCGTCGGTAGGAGCATTGAAAATTAGCAGGTGGTGCTCGCCGTTGGTGTTGAGTCCACAACAAACGAAGCGGAAGCAACACGACAAAGCTATTAAAAAAAAAAGAGCTTCGCATTTTTTTTTTTTTCAGCTTCACGTTACACGTTTGTTTATTTGCTTTCGCGGCGTCGGTAGGAACTAAGAACAAAAGAGAGGAAAGGAATAACGTAGTCCAGCTCACACTGCCCGGTAATTAAGAGTCGAACGCTGCAATCTGCTTCGTGCTAGCAGTGTGTGACCTGTTTTTGCTTTCGGATTTCTTTTCCCAGTGACTTTGGCCGGTTGTTTGTTTGCTCGCTTGGCGCAGCAGTTCAAAAGTACTTTCCAGTGCTTGTTGGCGTACATGTCCAGACAATCCTTGCACACCGTGCCTTTCTTTTGAGTGTCGATCAGCAGCCTCAAGTGCGTCTTCAGCTGAACTCTTGTTTGGTGAAATATTCATCTGTTGAGGCGTGAGCGGTGATTTTGAAGTCAGACTTGGATAGCTCTTCCAGTTTAATTTGAAGTAACTTAATTAGTCACGTTTGTTCGGTCTTCGGGAAGCAGAAGAAGGATTTTCCACCACATCCCCAAAACTTGTTTTTACAGTGGTACACTCTCAAGAAAAAGGGTGTAAAAGGGTGTATTATTACACCCTTTGTCCCATATAATACACCCCCAAACTTCAATTTGACGTACAGCGCCCTACAGTCGAACAGACGGCCCGACATTTTACGAGGGGCTTGATAGCCGTGTGGTACAGCTTATTAAAATAGCTAATGTACGTTTTACTGACTACAAAAAAACATAATCGGGGTTTTCGTGGCCCTACTGTAAAAACTCGGTGTTTTCTTTGTGTGGTCTTTGATACGTCCTTTAGCTATTTAAAAAGTTATATCTCAACATTATCAAGCCCCTCGTAAAATTTGGGGCCGTCTGTTCAACTATAGGGCTCTGTACGTCGAAATGAAGTTTTGGGATGTATTATATGGGACAAAGGGTGTAACTATACACCCTTTTACACCCTTTTTCTTGAGAGTGTAAGCAGCACAGGCATGCCTGCCATCTCCAAGTATGCGCTGGTGTATGCCCGAAGGCGGCCGGTTGATCAACCAACGACGACCCATAGTAGACGTGACCGCGTACTCAAATAAAATCCGAATAGAAATGTAGAACGAGCTTACACTTCTTAATGTATTTATTAAGTTTCAAAAAGTGCATATGAAGATTTCGGATCAGACACACAATCGAAGGCGAACATAGGAGGTTATCACAGTGACAGTGGAAAAACAACAACAACAACAAAGTTGCAGACGGCCCTCCAAATGTCCGCGCATAGCGTAAGCGTAGCAGACGAACCGGTGGCAGTAAGCGACGAAGGGAAGGAAAGAAAGTAGAAACTAAGCCAAACAAGGCAAAGCAAAACACGCGATGGTTCCAACGTCAAGTAAACACAAGAAAAGAAAAAATCAAACAAAAAACATAAACGCAGGAGGAAGAAAAACCGTGGCGGCGTAGCGTCGCCTCGAACATAAAAAGGAAGTAGACCTTGAAAAATGGAAGGAGGTGCAGGGCCTTCCAAAGGTGTTCTTTTTTTGTAACTCCGCTTTTATTAGTTTCAGTAATAGCGTCAGATTTGCATGTGCACAGTCGTCTTCTTCAGAACACACTGACATCGCAGTAACGTACGTGGTTCAAAATTGCCTTTTGCCTCTTCACTCGGACACGATCGGGAGTAGCCAGCTAGCTATTCGACGAAACGGTTTTAAGCAATACATTCAGGAGAAATTGGAATTGCAAAAACAAAACGAATTGATCGATATGAACAGTAAAGTTGAAACGTAACAATGTTCTAAAACGTTTTTTACATTGCCCTTTTTAAAGAAGCAGGGCGAAGGTACATTGGTGTTTTGCCTGGCTTACGTAAGTTCTAACAGAGTGTTTTCTTCAGGAGAGCCCGAAAACTGCACCCTACGAGCTATAGCATCTTTCCCATGCGAAGAAAATGTTCTTGACTCAAGAGGTGGAACCTGCTTTTTAACATTCAAAGCAGCGAATACCCATGACAATTTTTTTCATTGCTCACCTCGCACGGAGATGGGCAAAACCAATGCGTTGTTGAGAGTTCGCCTGCTAGCGGAGACTCCAAGCTCGCCAGGGGCGCTGCGATCATTTTTCGCCCGCGATCCGCGGGAGTTGCTAGTATTGGCTTACATGGTATTGGGAATGACTTACCGACCTACATTACATCAAAATAAAAGGAACGCGTTACCTTCATGGTAACGCGTTACTTTAATCAATTATAAATAACCCATTTTACATTTTTTTACGTTACAGGGGTGCATAAGCGCCATACTTCAAGCAACATTATGTCAATCCTGAAACCGAACAGAATTACCTCATTTTCTTAGAATTCCGCCTAAATACAAAAAAAAATGCAAGAAAAAAAATGTATATATGGCTTGGCGCCTAGAAACACAGAAAAAAATGGAAGTGTAATCTTTCTAAGTCTTGGGACGAATATGCCGCGAGTAACGTAATTACATTACACATTACTCGAAATAGGTAATGCAAGTACTGATTTGAAAAAAGTAACGAGTACGTTTCTACGTTACTAGAAAAAGGAACGCGTTACCGATAACGGCGTAACATGTAACGCGTTATTGCCAACACTGGTATTACTCATACTAGGTGTAGTTCCCAGTGTACGACTTACCTGCCATAAATAAATTCCGAAATATATAAATACATATCTTTCTTTTTCTTTTTTTTTCCATTTGCAAGTGCTTACTGGCAAATTCTGAGTTACTTGG
This sequence comes from Ixodes ricinus, assembly GCA_037355805.1. Classification (NCBI taxonomy): domain Eukaryota; kingdom Metazoa; phylum Arthropoda; class Arachnida; order Ixodida; family Ixodidae; genus Ixodes; species Ixodes ricinus. The sequence continues at coordinate 16,109 of JAZHYW010051890.1, forward strand.
CGATTATAGGAAAAACATGTATAAAGCCTCCGGGATATTTTCACTGTCACCTCAGTATCGTGATTTTATTTTTGCAAAGCAAAGCCTATATTACAGCGCCGAAATTCTGGCGTGAACACCTTCAGATGCCTTTGGCGTAATCCTGTTTCCTTAGCTCAACAAATGCGGCTGTTCGCTTTTGTACTAGATGTTTAGCAAAAAATGTGTTTATGGGCTGTATTTCCTGCGAAACAAGTTACGCACGAAAGTAACAAAAAGTTAGTGCATGTTGGCCAAGGAGTCGCAAAGGATACCAGGCCGTGGCAGGCCATGCACAGCATGCAAAGCATACAAAAGCATACTTTGTAACAAATCATAAAACATAATTACGATTAGCACGATTTCCCAAGCGCCGCAGCGGACATCGAACACCTAATCATGCAATCTGCAGCCCGATGCCTTCGCTCGGTGCAACTAGGCATTGGAAGGGAGCAAAAGCAACTGACCTTAGCATGACTCGCGGATTCTGGGACAGCAGGGGACCGGAAGTCATGGTTAGCCGAGCTGGCTGCCGAATGGCAAAACGTAGATCCCGACGTAATTTCACGGCGGCAAGGTGCGGTTCCTAATTAACAAACAAGGAATGCAGCGGGCCTATGAGCTCAGGACTTCGCGTACCAAGCAATTGATAGCACAGAGGGCGTACCAGCGATTCTAGCTCGGCCTGCAAAGCCGACCTGGCATCTCCTCGACCAGCAGCAGAAGTTGTACAGACCTAGTTTTACGAGGTACGTAGATCAATTGGACGTCATAGCTTACCTGCATAAAGTACATACATTTCGACAAGAGGCTGCTGGTAATCTAAGAGCATAAATATATCAAGGCGCTGCAGCCACCTTCGAAAGACGGTGGGTGCAGAACCCATGGAAACTTTTCATGTTAGTATACCGTTTAACAATAAAAAGCTCGAGGTAGTACAGCTAAGCATTTCTTATGGGTTGTGAATGCGAGAGCATGCAAGCCGCTCGTGTGCCAATGGAACCGAAGGCGATCGCGGAAACTAGGATCCGTTTTCGCGCCTCAAACTGATGACGTCAGCTCGCTCCATGAGACAGGTAATGCTTTCGCATTAAAAATAGTTAGAGTACAGGAGAGCTGGTGTAAGTTAAACATGAGGGTAAACCTTAGACTGCGGCAGGAAACAAGACAACAAAGTAACGGGGAAGGCCTCACAGGGCAAACGATATCTGCACTGCGCGGGGGAAAAAAGGGTGGGGGTCAGGAACAAGTGAGTAAAAGATGGATCGGCGACATGAAACCGAAACATCTATAAAACATCGGTGTGTGACTCAAGATACAGACAACCCGACGTCACGCTTCCTCCCAAGCATAGCAAACCGACAAATATGTTCTGTTCGTGTCTAAATGCCGATTACTCGGGGTTTCAAAGGAAGCGGCAATGATCGTGCGCTGCGCGAACAGCAGAAAATACCTAAATGCAGTAATAGTGCAGGACGTTCTACTACGGTTCAGGTGCACGTGGACAGAAATGACTTTGCGTCTTTCTCCCTGTTGTCCTCGCGTCTTTCTGCGCTCTTTTATTGATTCTCACGTGTGTCGTTTCAGGCCTTCTGAAAGAAGCCTTGAGTTTATAGTTTATTTAGATTTGGCCGACTCGAAATCGAACTACAGCTGCGTTATGCCTGAATTTTCCGGAGAAAGCGAACTTGTCCGACGTTGGGCCTAGTCACGTCCGGACATTATGGTGCGATGAATAAAATCGAGCCAGTGAGTTAACGAAGCCATTTACAGCCTGGAAATCGTATTTATTACACCATTCCACTCTCAGTGTGGTATTGAGTCGCTCTTACCGGCGGATCGGGAGCGCAGCTATGTATTTCCTTTTTGTTGAAAATGTTGACGGATGGCATGTTTCATAAAATGTCCCTATTTGTTTCACCAGCAACTCTCGATCACCACTTGTCTCTGACAAGTACCGCTAAATTAGATGCGGGATCACTACCACAGTGCACCAAGGCGCCGGCGTGTCAAGTCTGTACTACCGCCTATACCACATCTGACGTCACAGCCCCGAATATTGAAAATGGCAGACCTGTTGCGAATGCTGGCATAAGCACAGAAAGCGCCTACAAACCCCAAGAGAGACTGGGGCGTTAATACACGGCCCGACAGAGCACAAGAAAGTCCTGTGGTCATGCGGTAGACGAACCCTTGTTGCTCGCACACCCACCGAGAGGCCCCTTGAGGATGGCCGCTGCCGCGAAGGCGCGCGAGGGCCTCGTGAAGGGCTTGGAGAAAAGGTAGGCGAACGGGATGGCCGCCCAGCCGTAGGCGAGGAACAGCAGCACCACCGTGAGCCAGAACTGGACGTCGCTGTCCCCGTAGCCCCAGATGGCCACCATGGGCGACAACAGGATGAGGTACAGGTGGTACACCAGGCCGTAGTCCCAGAACATGTTGGCAAGCCAGTAGAGAGGGCCGGGAAGGCCGGACAGCTGCTGCAGCAGGCGGCCCCCATTGGCCGCGTCCTGGGCCGGGAAGATGGCTGCGGCCGCCGTGAAGAGGCCCAAGGACAGCGGCACGAAGGTGGCCCCGACGATCTTCAGCTGAGCCAGTAAAAAAGCGCGATGGGGGAATTTTGTTTATATTTACTAAGTTGCCTGTGTTGATGAGCATCGTACCAGCGTGTGGTCGTGTATCACAGCGCGATGCAAGTTCCCAGGGTAGCAGTTGTAAATTTGTAATTTACAGCGGAGACACCAGACGCCTACAGGAGAAGACAAGCTTTCCACTGTCTAGGTTTCGCCGGTATCAAACGCACCCGTTGGACAGGGGCACCTGTTCGATACGGGTGCACCTTTAACCTCTTCACTACCGAGGCATAAATGGCATTATGATTGCAAAGCAAACAGTGTTCCTTTATTCAGACATATCCACTGATCACAAAAATACTTTTAAACACAACATATTAAAAGTTATTAACTATAAAAATGATGGTACTCAAATGACTCCCTGAGTAGTCACTTCGTATGAAAGTTGAGAAAACAATTTTTGTTTTGAAGGCACAAAAAAAAACGTTGCACTTCGTGCACCTGACCCTGGTCTTCCCCGCACAGCCGAAGTTTCTGCATTTCATCGGATTTTCTAGCTTCATATGGTCTGGAAAATGGTGGTACCCGTCTAGCCTGACGTCATTGTTCGGTATTGGAACAAGTTTTGTGGTCTTTCTTTGACCATCTGCAGCAGAGCTCGAGGCCCTTTCAGCACGAACTTCACGTGAGATGTTTGCTCTTATGAGAGTTTCTGCAACGTATGCAAAGTCTTTCGATATATAGACTAATACCTGGTTGTTATAAAAGGGTCTGAGTGTGTTTCGAGGGAAAGAACTGTCACGGCAGTTTTGGAAGTTTTTGCACGGTGCTCCAAGATTCTTAGATTCACACACGAACTTTGGGGTGGTCTCTTTTGAAAATTTATAGACCTCCGGTTAGAATTCACAGGCAGTCATGTCTGTTGGTCGTGTAATCCACGATCGAAGAAAGGTCTCCTCTCCTTCGTTTTCTTGCATTTTAAACTCGTAAAAAGAAGCGTTACTTCATCTTGCCTACATGCGGCTTTGGAGAAATCGTGCCACCATTTATAGCATGTCATTTTCGGTCGGCAGGTGGAGCGACTGGTTTCGGCCGGATCCCCCGCAACGTTGTTAGTACCTGTTACAGAGTCGCTGCTTAAGAAAGTGAGGGGAGGGCCACAGAGTAAAAGAGATAGGCCAAGCAAGAGACCTATAGTAATTTTGTACTTTCATAAAATATCCCACTCTCAAAAAAGTGGCACAGAGATACGACGTGCCTATAGTGTTCTCTGCACCTAATAAACTCGCTCGATTTTA
>JAZHYW010051892.1:0-18578 GCA_037355805.1 Ixodes ricinus
AAAAAAGTATTTTGGCTTTCTATTAACGAAACGCGTCATCAAACCTCCACGGCAATAGTCGAATATGGTCTCACGTATAAACAACTGCTGGACAAATTTGTTTTCTGACTTTTATTCGCTGCAGATAAAACTACGAATTTGTTTTAGAAAATAAACTGCTAAAAACACCCTTCGAATTTGCTCATAAAGAAACCCCGAAAACGCAGAATCATACTTATAAACCTCGGCTTTGCGTTTTGATACTAGTATCTAAAACAAATTTCCAGTTCAATAGTGTTTTATTACAATAATATACATCATTGATAAATTCGAATAAAAATATTCTACAAAAACGACTCTTCTAATTAAAGCGGCCCCAACCTGCAGTCTTTCAAGGCAAAAACAAAAAGATATATAAACCTTGCAACGAAACCAACTTTCGGAAACTATCGTTTTGCCGATTCGGGCATGTTGATGTGTGTTTGACGTCTTCTAGCAAAAATACAGCAAAAAAAAAAGGGGGGGAATTCGGATCACGCCTCTAGAAAAGCAATATGACTGGAAATTATTAGAAAAATTACGAAGAACACAAAAAATGCGATTTTTTCCAATGAAACAGCTTTAAAATATGACAAAAATTATATTTTATAAAGTTTGAAAATTAATATAATATAATTCGTGAATATAAATCAAACAAACGTATTATCATAAGAATATAGGCCATGGATATTACTACACTAGGACAGTATTTTTAAGCGCTAATTAAAAAGAATATGGAGATACAAGGCTCTAAATATGTCACCCGAACGTCAAAGGTGCAATGTTTGTCAATTTTTATCTTGGTAATGGAATTTGGCATATTTGTCAAGTGTATAACAAAAAGATACTCGACATACAATAGATTTGCACAAAAAATTATAGATATTTTAATTTTTTCAGTATGCATAACTAGTTACCGAACTTCGTACAAAAATAAAACACACCAAATATTTTTAGAAGCGGTTTTGTTTCTTCTAGGCATGGGTTCTATTATATATTTAATTGAAAAAAAATCCAAATACCCACCCCGACCAGTGTGTTCGATTTGAAATGAAACGACCCTTCTATTGCTTGTTTTTATAATGGCCCGCTAATGTCAATAGTCAAACACAACTAATACTATCGGATGACCAAAATAAGCCACCGATGTTTAACTTCTTCGGCGCTTCCAGTAGGCAAAAAAAAATATTGTAGATCGTTGTGTAACTTTTTGATCCTCTGGAACACGGAAATAATCGGGGCTGACGAAAATTACAAGCCAGAATAATTCCTACATAATCCCCGCTAATCCGCCAACGCGAATAGCGCTACCAGCCGGCCAAAAACAAGATGGCGGACACTGGTATAGTGTTCGAAGTTACGAACAGCCTGTCGTCTAGCCTGCACACTGTGTCCGTACATCATTATTAATCGCGAGAAAGATAGGGCAAAAAAAAAAAAGAAGAAAAACCTGAAAGGTACGACGCTAGCTACGCATCGCCGATTACAGCATGGATCATCGAGGCGAAGTGGGGACAGCAGCAGGCCTCCTGGAGAGGGTTCAGGACTCGCTCGTCATATTCGGGCTGGAGTGTACTTGTGAAGCTCATCGATTTTGTTTTTTCCTGTTTTTGCTTCGAGCGATGGAAGCGGCGTTGGAGGATTACCGCGCTCGTTTTCCGCTAACGAAGCCAGGCTGGGCGACGTGCGACGCGGTCCCCGGTAGGGCAGATATTACAGGCGTCGCATCCTCAGAAGCACTAACGTTTTGGGTCTTCATAAGAAACACGAAGCTGTTTGGAAACGCTTCATAACGGAACAAAAACGTGTTATTCTTAAGGTACGCCACACAAAACAAACTACACTGTTCTTTAGAAAACGAGAGGCCGGTCTGCCCTTGGAGGTATGGAAGATTGTGGTGCAGTGCGACTGTTCAGATTCCTTATTGTACATCACGCACCAGTGATTGCACCAATGCACGTCCTGCTGAAAAAAAAAAATTGATTTCTTCAATAAATATATCAGATACTTATATGTATCAGTTAAGTTCTACGTAAATTCTTATATTATCCCTATATATTTTTGCCTTTGCATTGGACATATTCATATAATTGTTTTACTATTGATGCAACAACTTTGGTTTACGTTTTATCATTATGAAAACAAAGGCTCATTTTTAGTACTTCAGTGAACGACGCGCTTGATCTTTCTTATTTGTTTTTACTGTTTCTATCTTAACGGGAAACGTTAACCACGGCACGCTGCCGTTAGCCTACGCATATATTCAATACCCTTACACTATGGAGATAATATGTTCCTTTGTTGAATAACGCGGGCCCAACAAGTTTCCGAAGCTTCCGAATTTATACTAATCAGCAAAATAAAAGGCGGCTAGAGACCACACTGCTATTAGATCATAATACTGATCGCCTTTCCAATTGACTGAACCGGACCAAAGAAAACCCAAAGTTTAATGTTCGGAGTGCATCGCGGCGCAGGACACTGTCGAAGACTTTGAGGAGTGAAGAATCATGAATTAGATAAAAACATCGTGGTCTTGGCGTTGCGGTACTCGCACACAGACACATCAGCTACATTTCGCAGAGACGCCAAAGACGGAGCGATCGTCGGAGATGTGCGTACAGATTCAGCCGCCCTGAATATTGCTTGATGATTGTGAAGAAAACCAAAGCGCCGCGGTTGTTCGCACGGCCTGTTATATAGCAGATAGGCTGCACGGAGTAGTATTAAGTCAAGCATGATCTGTAGGACGGCTTCGTGGACAAGGATAATTTCAGGTGTGCCGCTTTGCTATTCTCAAAGCATCAGAGAACATCTCCCAGACCCACTGTTGAACTCGTATCAAAACTAAAACTACTAAAACATCTTTCTCTCTCCTCAACTCGGGCTATTTTTGTTGAAGTCTCTCAAAAGAGCCAACAAAAAAAAAGCTGGAAAAAGGGCGTCAGAGGAAACGACGCCTCATTTGCTGACACTCGAAGGTAGAAAGCAGAATCTTTCTTTCGGAGTTCCTCGTACTCGCTGTGACTTCCAACTAGAATTTTTGATTGGAAGACGAGATACGCTTCGAGCAAAATGAAACGCGGAGAGGTGTCGTGTCTCATAACGGTACGACACATCAGATCTCATAATCTGCTACGGGAGAAGAAAAGTATAGTGCTTAAAACAGGCACCCTTGAAATTCATCGGCTGTTGGCCGTTTACACGAACAGAAACATGGCAGAGGAAACAGGGTTCAGCACTTGAATCCTTCTTCAAAAAAGCTGTTTATTCCGCGTCTTCCAAGCTTACTGAGCCAAAATCCAACCAACAGACATTCACACATCGTCGGCGCCTGCAGAGCAGTTACACTGAACTGGAGTCCCCCGAGTAAAATCTAACGACATGATTGACCCCGTCCCGATAGCAAGGATCGGATTTATCGCCACCCAAACACTGCTATCTTCAACATCGTGACTAGCGCTCGGTTTCGCTATTAAACTCTGGAAAGTTTTGCGGCGGAGAACTACGGATATATATTTATCCTTTCTATTTCTGTTCTTCTTTTTTAATGCTATGTATTAGATAATGCAGTGGGAGCAGAGACTATATTGATCGTAAAATATCTGCATTCAATCATTTCGAGTTGCGTTTTTTATGGCTGTGCAACCTGGGAACAATCGAAGGTCTGACGAAGGACCAAACGTCGTCTCGTTCAGTGTGATAAAACTGCGCAACCCTTCAGGGTACGACTTTTTCATTTATCCACATGGGAGACATCCATCTTAAATTGGGCAGAGTAAAAAGTATATATATATTTTTTTAATCTTGACAAAGAAATGTATGCATTAGACCACGCATGGCCAAAGTTGTCGTGCTCTTCAACATGACGTAAATGACGTTTCCTAATGCTATAGGTATCTCCGGAGAGGTATAGCTAGCTCATTTTAGTGACTATAAATTCAGCACTGTATCTTAAATAAATAAAGACTGTTACTGGTAAATTAAGAAAGTGACTGTTTAAAACGCTCGAGATACACCTAAGCATGTATTATGAGTTGTGAATGCGGAAGCATGCAAGCCGTCGTACGCTCCCTTTGTCGTCTGCTCGTCCGCTCCCTGTCGTCTGGCTGCGTACCAGCGCGCGCGCGCTTCGCGATCTCGGAGGTTATGGAGCGGCGGCCAATAGGAGCCCGTCGACGCGCGCCAGGCAATGTGAACCGAAGGCGCGAGGAAACTGTCTGCCGTTTCCGTGCTCTCCAACTGATGACGTCAGCTCGCTCCATGAGACAGTTAATGCTTTCGCATTAAAAACTCTGCAAGTTCAGTATCGATTTTCTTACGAAACCGCAATTTCGGTATTGATTTCCTCATAAAGCTCCTCGAACGTGGCCGTCCTCTCTCAAGTCGAGGGTCACGTGCACTCTTTTTTATCCCTCACGTTCAAGCTTAGAGGCGACGGGGGCTTCCCCGTCATCCTCTGTTATTTTCGCGTCCTTTTTATTCTGTATGACGTGCTTCATGTCCTCTCGCGCCTTTGCGCTACACCTTTTAAAACAAGTGAAAGTTTCCTGTCATCACTTCGAGGCTGCTGACAAAGAGAGTTACCAAAGTTGAAACCCTCCGCCTTTACCGGTTTTTGAAAATACGATTTCAATCATTGTCCGGGCTGTAGGAGATTTTCTTTTTATATATATACACTATGTCCATAGTATCTGTACAGGGTGTTTCTAAAAACGAAAAAGAATATCTTGAAATGTAAAATATATTTATAAAAGGTTTTGTTTGAAATGATGGACGCAAAGCGTGTTGGTGTGGGTTTAGATTAAAGAAAGTAATAAATATGTAGGACATACACAACGCAACCACGTCTTTCAACTAGCGAGGGACATATAAGAATTTTAAGAGCGAGCATCGGATGAAAGGCGGGAAAATCAAGGAAAGGAAAAGTAATTGAGAAGAGAGGAAAAATTAAAGAGGCGAGAAGAGAAAATGCAAAGTCAGGACGACAGAACTCATCCGATGTCGCCTATATCATCTGGTTTGGCCTATATTAACGACGGGCTGCAAATCTCAAATCGAGATATGCCAGCTCAAAGGAAGAGTGAAAAGTTGGTTAGCGAATTTAGTTTAGTCACTAAATGTTTCTTTATACTCGTGTCCCGGCGTGCACCGCGGTTGATAACGTTATTTTGCAGAAATATCTTTCCTCCCAGTGTATTTTAAATGTTTTCACTTTTAGGAAGCACCTAGCACATTAGAAAATTTTAAAAGCTCGTAAAAATCCGAAATAAAGACAAACAAAAACATTTCCTAGAAGCATTAGAAGAATTACTCGGTTTCCACAAGGTCCAATTCAAGAAGGTGATTTTTGATGGAAATGTCGACTCAAATTTCGAGGCTTCAAAAATCTTAACTTCCAAACGGTTACAATTGTATGGAACACATATCGAAACAAACCATCAACATTTACGATACCTAACTTTTTTAAGAAGGGCTGACTATTTTTTGTGCTTATTTGTGCTTATTTTATTTTTTGTACCAATGACTTATGTATATACCAAAGGTAAACCGGCATCGCGTAACTAGTTTTCAAGAAATATAATTTTAAAACAATATTAAATGTAAAAAGGTTAAATACAACTTTGCTGACGACCGCTTTTTTTTAGCAGCTTCCATTAATTTTTGATTAAAATATTGAGGGTGAGGATGTTAAACTGCGTTTCACTGCTACTTCCTATCTCAGCATTGAGAACTTGCATTAAAAAATTATCATCCAAAACACGCAAACACCGCCATTAAAGTCATGGGGCTGAGCATTATACTCGCTTCCGCGTCTCAAATCGATATACGCAAATTCAGGCTCTAATGGGAGAACACATTTTTATAAATCTCATAGCGCTCATTTACCGGTGGTATCTATAAAATATAAAGTCCTCCGAAAAGCACCTTCTTTAATGAACGCAAACCACGTTTTGAATGCTTGTTTTTTTAGGTGCTAAAATTTTAAAGATCCGCTCGTTAGTAGCTTTTATTTAATGTATGCTAATGGCTAAAGAAAGCATTAATCCGGACGTCCCGTTTTTTGTCTAGAAAGGAATGTTGTGCATATTTGGAGATATCGCTTCGTGCATGAAGACACTCGAATGAACATCCATGACGTGCTTCGTTAGGCCTAACATAGTAAGAAGCTCTTTTCTGTTATTCATTCATTTGTTCATATTTTTGTGTTCGTGAACAGCTTTCACCTTTGTAACATTGCACAATATACATATAGCAAAAAGATTAACAATGCATTCTAGAGATTATTGAGGAAAAACTTGAACGCGACCAAAGTTGGATTAAAAACGTTAATACATGGAGCGTCGGTGGTATTATGCTAGTTCTAAATGCGTGTCATGGGGCAAGTTCGGAAGATTTTATTGACATATAAATGTAAAAAGATATTCGCAAAAATTCTATCGGTACATGAATATTAATCGCTGATGTTAGATCAGGGCAATCAATTACTCCGTGGAGGCATTTAAACAAAAATGTAAAATCTCTATCGCGTCGCCTGGCACTCAAAGTAGAACAACCACTTCGTCCTAAGAGTCTTCTATATTCAAAGTAAACTGTACGACCCACATACCGATCATAAACAAATTCGAAAAAAACACTCCTAGACATTTTAATTGTCTATTGGTGCGTTCACCCGATAAATTCCATACGACGGAGGAAACTCCAGCTTTGACCTAATTAATTAAATGTATAAGCGCATTATGCAGGCTGACATGGAAAGCCCACGTGTAATTCTAGAAATGAAACCCGACGCACAGAAGGAGGCATTGGCAATTCTATTGAGATATGTACTGAATGACAGAGAAGAGTCTACATTGACTCCAATTTCACGGGAGCACTCGACTCTTTGCAACAGGGCATTGCAAGTTCCAAACAGAAATTAATAGGCTTTAGTTTCCTAAGTAAACACATAACAAGTCTTAGTAGGATTGAGCGTCAACATGTTCTAGACCACACTAATCACATACTGATTTGACATCATCCATAAGTTTCACAGAGTCCTTCACACAGTAATTCAGCACCCCTGTAATCCGTTCAAGGAAACCTACGACTATTCTAAGGCCAAGACCGCCGAAATAGGGTCAGCCATGAGGATATCTTCGGGCGAGTTTGAGCGTCTTTCCACCTACATAAGAACACTGGACTGCTTTCAAAAATGAGATTAATTCTATCTTTAGCTCCCTTGTTCCAAAAATCAACATTCCGAAAAACCCTCACCGTCCGTGGTTTTTGAAAAAAAAAAAGAAGAGAAGTTTCTTCTTAACGAAAAGAACGTTTGTACAAAAGACCTATGAAAAAGAACGATAATGTGTCCTGGGATTTGTATAATCTCCATTCATTCATCATTATGTAGTTTTGAAATAAAAGGCTAAATAAACATTTTACTCAGGAGACTTAAAATATATCTTAAAGCCTATGTTCCCAACAAATTTTGGAGTTGTAATAAATCAGACGAAGTCAAGTCATGTTATTTCTGGCTTCACGGATTCCGAAGGAAATTTGTGTTCCAATCTTGAAACTGCTAACAACTTTGATAACTTTTTCGATGAAGCCTTTACTAATTTATCGTTTTCACTTTACCTACTTGTGAACTCACTTATGATCACGCTTTCACTATAACATCACGTAGTGTTAGCAAAGTTATCGAAGGCCTCCCTTATCGTTCATCACCAGGAAAAGATAGCGATTAATTCGTTATTGAAACTTGAGACAACCCTACATTCTAGCTTCCGTTGCATCTGAGTCTCTCGATGAAGGTTGTTTGCCGAGTAAGAGGAAACATGCCAAGGTGTACTTCCTGTCCATATGTTAGGTGATGCGTCATGTTTAAATAAACTAACGACCCATATTATTGACGAGCGTCTCCGTGTAAACATTTGGAGCACATTATTTATAATCATAAAATCTCTTTGTCTTAGAGAATAAATTTCTTTTCGATGATCAACATGGCTTCCGCAAAGGCAAGTCGTGCGAAACAAACTTTCTGAACTAATAACCGATGTTTACGGAGATGTTCATTCGCTTAAAAAGCCCCTGAAAAGAGAAAAAAAGTTTTTTTTAAAGCAGTCTGGTTGGGACACGCGTGTTTAAAAATTAATTTTACGCGAAAAAAAAATTTAGGCCAATATTGACCGCGCCAGACGCAATTTAGTCGGCAGTCACCTCCTTTCCACTTTTTCTCTCTCGGCATTTCGGGCGCGTGGAGAAGAGGTACTCCCCGCCTCCTCGTAGTGGATCGGCTTGGCCTGCTTGGCTGGCTTGTCTGCGCCCGGTACGGAGCCATTGCCACTTCCTGTGTCTGCTGGTCGCATCGTACCGCGTCGTACAGCCGATTCACACGATGGACCGAATCGCGATGTTTTGTCCCAGACCGTGTACCAAGTGACCGGCACGTCACCGATTCCTGCAATCCGCGCCTCGTCCGCGGACGCACCTTTTCACTCGCGGATTTTGGCGGGAGATTGACTTGAAAAGCGTTTAGTCTAGCAACGGTACATTGTTTTCTTGTTTGTTGTTTCTGGGCGATGAAAACAAAAGTGGCGCATCGTTGTGTTTTGTGCGTTCTGCTGGTTCATTTTGTCAGGCGTTTCTTCGTTCCACGTGTGAAAGGAACTGCAGAAACTTTGTCTGGCTGACGCGACGCAGGATTCCTGTACTCCCTCCGGGTCCGCGTCAAGAAGCTTCCGTCAAAACTCGTCTAGCACGCCGCGATGATTCTTGCACGTCCAATCAGGATTTCACCGAACAAGACCTCTCTTGTGGCTGTGGTGAACTTGAGTGTTGTGCACGAGCGCGGAGTGCGTGAGGCATCTCCAAAAGCACCTTCGCGAGCCCAGAACTCGTCGCTTCTACGCCGGAACCCTTCTCGAGCAGGACCATGCCTGTGTCACTCTCATAGTAAAGCTGGTGGCACTCGCGCGGAGCCTATCACGGTGTTTTTTCTCGATCTGTACGTGACAGCGGCGTACGATTCTTTATCGCGGTAGCAAACGTCGATTTCTCTCTTGGACAACGGTGCCACTGTGCTGATGTTGGAGCTTCGCGGCACTGTGGGGTGGCGACCAGTGTTCGGTCCGTCTCGCTGTCGTCTGCTCGTCGTCTCCTTCGTGTGGATGCGCTTGGGAGACAGACGAACCGCAGACATGTCGTCACCCTCCGCGGATCAGTCCGTCATGGAATCCGCCACGACTAACTAACAGAAGCAACAAGCCCTCTTCAGGAGGTCTTCACATATAAACGCGATAAAACTATAAAACCACCCGAGGACGCGAGACGCGGTGCAAGACCGCGACCATGAGCAGAAAAACAAAATGGCGAAGCTTTCGTTTGTTGTTTTATCCGAACGCAAGTAACGATTTTGTAAAACGTTTGCAAACAATTACGACGTTCATTCGATGGATTGTTTCTTAAAGCTAAATATGTAATTCAAAAGGCGATTTCAAGAGATCACGAAGATTTTATAACCAACATCAAAGCTGTCACTCATTCTTTTGGCCAATGAGAAGCTGATTTGAATGACCATCGTTACCAATGAGAAGCCGGAGCTGAATGACCTGGAATTTGCGCGCAAAATTTCAAATAAATCTCTCGCCGTCAATATTGCTCTAAAAATTATTTTTTTTCGCGTAAAATTCATTTTTTGACACGCGTGTCCCAATTAGACTGTTTTAAAATAACTTTTTTCTTTTTTTCAGGGGCCCTTTAAGTAGACTGATATAATATTTTAGACTTTTCCAAAGCCTTTGTCTGTGTGGCCCACAAGCGGCTAATACATGATCTTGAAAATCTGAATATGGACCAGTCAGTGATACTTTGGATTAGAGAATTTCTTTACAAATAGACTCCAATCGGTTTCAATTTCTGGTCACTTATCAAACAGCACAGAGGTTAAGTCCTGCGTATCGCAGGGCCCTGTGTTAGGACTCTTCTTTTTCTTTTATATAGAATGACCTCCCCGCGAACATTTCTTCTGCGATAAGACTTTTCACGGGACGATTACACATTGTATAGAAAAACGGCTAAGAACTGACGACGCTCATACTTTGCAAGACAATTTTAACTCAATTGTTTCATGGTGTGACAAGTGGCAGATGCGTATCAACATAAATAAAATCAAGTATATGATTGTCTCAACAAAGAAAACTATAATCAATTACAACTACACAATCATTGGTGTCACTATCGAAAAAGTAAATAAATATACGTACGTGGGCAGTTATATTTCCGATACTCGTTCTTGGCAGGATCATATTAACTTTGTTGTGGGAGAGGCAAGTCCTTCCTTGGGTTTTATTAGACGCAAACTGTTTTAGCATCTTCTGAAACTCGTCTGCCAAATTTTAAATCTTTTGTCAGGTCGCCACTAGAGTATGCTAGCATCATATGGTCTCCTCATAGGGATTATCTGAAAACCAAATTAGAGAGCATTCAAAACAAAGGGGTGCGCTTCATTTTTCATGACTATTCACCATACACGAGTCGGCACTGAAACAAAGAACACGATTTCCTCTATTAGAAACCAGGCGTAGGGTCTCCCGTCTCACGTCCCTTCACGACATGTATTACTAAAATGTTTCTCTCGAAGAACGTTTATTACTTCGAGCCCATCGCATTTCTTGATAGACATGATTATGCTCACAAACTTCGCTTACCTTATTGTAGAACTAACCAATTTTACAACTCGCTGTTGCAGCACGCCATTTCAGAATGGAACTCTTTATCTCGGCGTATAGTTGAACTTCCAGATAGAGCAAATTTCAAATCGTCGTGTGAAATATTATTTCACAATATCGCGGAATAAATATTGTGTGCAAAGTATTTTTTATTTGCTGTTCTTTGTTATCGCTACACATGCGTATACTATTGTAATAATAAATCATGGTATAGTTGTGTGGATTTCCTATGACTTATGTATCATATGTGTTATTCTGTATTGTATTGTTTCCACCTTTGTAACATCCCCCTCATATAATGCCAAAAAGGGCGCTTTGAGGTTTATTAAATAGATAAACAAATAAATAGTATCTGCCTAATAGCTTGATATCATCGGCGTATTGCAGAATTTCTGAGTGCTCAACAGATGGGCTGGGGTCGTTTGTGAAAACATTAAAAATAATCGGTCCAAGTACGTACCCCTGAAGAACAACGGAGAGGGTAACCTCTCCGGCGTTCCTCATCTTCCTTAAGTACATGTACCCCGGTTCCTATATCTTCCTGTAGACACAGGTGTCAGACGAATTTGAAGTATTTAGGAGACCTGATTTTCTTATTATGGCAGATCCCTTAATAATTAAAGGCGCAACTTAATTTTAATCTGACAACCTGCATAGGTGAACAGAATTGAGACGGATATTAAATGCTAAATAAAAGGTACCTTTACCCGAGTCTTAATTCTCAGGAAACATTGATAATTCAGACATAGTTGGATGTACGTTTTCAATTATTTCCCAATTTAATCAATTATTTTTTTAAATATTCACGTTTAAATTAACATCCACGTTATATGTAAGTCAAATTTGATTGCAGGTACCCCTTTAACATCCAACCCAGTGTCATTCAAGATAAACTTTAATCCCAAACAGATATAAATACCATACAATACTTCGTTAATTGTAAACCTTGGTTTATCTTTAAGAAAATATAGTCATTTGTTTCACACAACAAATTTACAACCCCTCCAGATTGCACCTTTGTAAAAATATAAGGTGAAACAAAGTACAAAACTAACTGCCACAGTCAGGTTTATTTTTGATGTACTACGTTACACTTAGAGAAAGACCATATTCTAAAAGTAGACTCATTTTCTACGTTCATCAAGCAAAAGGTACGCCTAACACATAGCAAAACGTAATACAATTGTAGTATACTTTGTATTCTAACGGTGCTGTTCGCAACGTCGATCCAGCCTTGCAAGTAAGGTGTTGGTCCACACTAAAAGTATGTTTGATATACTATTCTACGTTGAGCTCTGTGATTAGCGATACCACAATACGGAAATCAACTAAACATTTCACGGCAAAACACTTCAACCCCGTACAGTTTATCCCGGACACTTTATACTAAAGTATATCTCAAACCAAGACGCTTCATCCCAAAGAACTTCATGCCAGGAGCCAGGCACATAGCCAGGATTTTAATTCGGGGGAGGGGGGGGGGGGTCCGGCCCATGACAGAATGCTGTATGAGGGGAAGGGGGGTAGAGGGGGCCCCGGCAAAATGTAAGAATTCGGGGGGAGAGGAAGGCCCGGGCCACATGCCCCCCCCCCCCCTTCCCCCGGGCTATGTGCCTGCCAGGATCGTTCCATTCTCGGATATTTATTTTTTCAATGCAAAGCGTCTCAGGATGAAGTGAGTATACCTTAGGCGTTCTAGGCGCTGCGTTCTTGTGTCATGAAATGTCGCGCTATGAAATTACCCTCGAGTAATAACTCTTGTGATAAAACATCTTAGAATGAAATGTCTTCGGTACGAAGTTTCCGTGACGAAGTGACATGGCATGGTAAAGCCACTATTTGCATTATATAGAGCAAAAACGTGAATTGACTTCTTAAATTATTAGTGAGTCTCAGGGACTAAATGACGGACGCCCTTTTGCCACCAGGACGGCATAACATTGAGGCGCGATACTGCTCGTCTATTTTATTGGTTAAAGTTAGAGAAGTAAGGCCAAATATTACTATTCCGAGTTCCTCGCGAAGAAATATGCACCCCGTTCCTTATCAAAAGAAAGTGGGGTGTTTGTTTGTTTATACACCCCAGCACTTAGTCTACCTCAACGGGTGACTTGTTTCCCAGCTGTAGATAAGAAATTTAGCCCGTCGAGTACAACCGCTAGCCTGGGGTCTCTAACGTGCATCGCGCAGTAGTGATACACGACAGCACGCCGGTACGATGCTCATCCAGATCGAAACGGGCAGGGGGGAAATTGAACCCAGGATCCCCGGGTTCTACAGCGCGAGCCTAGTTACTTCTGAGTGAAGGTTCCCAGTGTCTATAACTATCGTTCACTGAGTTTTATTTCTTTTCAAGTGTGTAGTGTATTGATTTTTTGTCTAACCTTTTTAACCTAGCGAAACGCGTATCTATTATCAGTATTACACGAACGGAAGTTTGGTTCGTTCCCAATTTCTGTATTAATTATTCACTTCAATTCCCTGTTCATAACCTGACCACATTGACTAACAACTTCGTCTTCTACCACCCTGCTATTCATTGAGTAACAAAACAACAGTGTGCGCTTTGCTGGTTAAGGTGGGAAGTGTTGTTGTTTTATTTTATTTTTTCTGTTCTAGACGTGCAGAAACATCGGAACTAATCAAGTTTCCTATTGGAAGCTTTTTGTCCGGTGTCCTCGGCATACATGTCGTGTAATAAAGTTCAAGGTTCAAAGTTCGAGTTCAAGTGCAGCTCTTTATTTGTCACTTACAGATAAACTTAGTCAAAGAGAATCCTCATATATGTGTTTTTTTTTACACCCAATATTTTTTTATTTGTGTGACTCAAGCCTCCACGGGACTAAAACTGCAGGGTGACCCCTTGGCGCCATGCAAAGCGAGCTTAGCCGGATTTACGTTAACTTGAAACCAGTAGCTTGTGGAAAATAATTTCAACAAAATACATTTCAAAATAGCAACTATGGTTCGACAACTGGCGAAATATGCGTATGCTATAACAAAACTTCGATGAAAAAAATTTTCGAGGCGAGGTTTAAAAAAATACACGATAAAGCCCGAAACATTTCACGTTTTGCGAACCTTATTCCAGCGTCCTCTGGAGTTCCTTGTGTGTATACTGCATCCAATCATCGGTTTTCCTTTAATCATTCCAACCAATGAGGAAGGAGATTTCTTTCTCTCCGGCGGCTATGCTCTTTCAGTGACGAAAGCGACGGTCCCCTTGTTTATAGCTTAGGCAGCGTGCGACTTGGGGAATGGAACCACGCTGGGCCGGTCAGATGCTAGTCCACTGAAATTAAAATCCATAGATCGGTGTTTCGAGTACATTGGGAGCAGATAACCTCGAGGATACCCGAAAATGTGTCGCTCAGGGTTCTCCTCGCTCTTGAATGTTCATGAGTCTTGAATTCTCCGTGCCTCTGATAACTCTCTACCATACAATTGCCTTTGTTGTGACAAAAACTGAATTGCGATATTGACCAAGTACTAGTGGTGCCTCTAGCGCGTCTACGATTGGTGCGTTTACCGCGTCCCCATTTGTGATACCTCCATGTCCGCCTAATGACATCATAGAAGTCTTATGATGTTGCCTGCAACGATCGTGGTAGTGGCACAGGAGCGAAGGTGGGTACGGCGAACGCCTGTTCTACTGAAGGTCGCCCTCCGACTTGACGATTCATGAAAGCTTCGGCAGTCAAAAGCTGGGACGCTGCGAGGTCAGGGGCTGTTGTGTTCGCTTGTCTCCTTTTCTCTTTTGTCAGTACTTTTACGATTAACTACCAGGATTCTGACATCCGACAGGATGACAGCCGGGTCCCGTGACGTCATTTGTTGCCACTTCAAAACCCCTTTCGAAACATGGGCAGTATAAAACTCTAAACCCGCAAGTCGAAGACGTGTTCCAGGCAATCTAATACTATGTACGTTGCTTAGATGAGGGCTCTCACCTCGTACCGATCCGGATGCCTGTCCAAGAGGCACGTTCCCTTGTCTCCCGTCTCCCCTACTGTCAGCTCTGCAGCGCCCTCGACCCGTTCGTGCGCGCGCCTGTGTGTGCGTCACTATAACGAAACTGGCGCTATAAACGGCAAGAAATTTACTGTGTGTGGCTTATGTGACTGCTCCCATCCTGTACCGATCCGGAGGTGCGTCCGAGCGGCGAGCCAACACCACTAACGCCTGTCTGGCAACATTCCACGCGCGCCGGAGACTCGCGCAGGAATAATAGCCTCCGATTATCCGCTTCTTCGAGCAGGACGCACGTGACCCTAGAGATGAGGGCCGTCTTTAGATATAGTATGCATCAGTCTTGGTTCCGCGAAATCCAACAGCTATGCAAAGTAAAACAAAAAAGAAAGACGAAGAAGACGACAGATCTACTTTCAATGCTGACATTTGGCACCTCTGGTCATGCATTGAACCCTGCAGGAAGCCCCAAATTCTTCGGTTAATTCCTTCTCATTTAAATAAAGAGTAAAAACAGCAATAATGAGAAAGCTAGTTCCCCGGTAAAACGTGGGGCTTTAAACTGCCAAGGTGCGGATCTCGCACTCGCGAGTGATGGAGCACCGAGTTATCGATCGCAGACTTTGATGACTGTTATGTTTTGTTGTTGCTTCTAATATTATTATTACCGGAATTTATCCATCGGTAATCAGACAAATCTAGGTGCATTCTGAGCATCTCCGCATCCACCGAGAGACAGACAAAGAAGAAGTGTAAAGAGTAGAATAACTACCAGACAGGCATTCTCAGAAGTACTGCATGAATGCCTCACGCGGAGATGCCTGGAAAACCATCAATCAATGTTCCTTTAGACAGTTTGGAAGCTGAATATGGCGAGCGATATATCGCGCTCCCATTGGCGATGCAGTCTCAGGAAAAAGAGGCGTTCGCCTCCTTTGCCACTAAGGCTGCATTTATTGGCGCATGCGCACTTATGCCATTCTTGTGGTCTTTCAAGTGCATCGCGTGGCAGTATATAGATATACAAGCGGCTGTCAGTGCATGAGTGAGGTGACGACAAACGTCATTCAATTTACTGCAAACCGTACTCGCGTCACGATTGGCGTAGAAAATATGGACGTCACTTCGCTGCGGTGACGCTGTTTCAAAGTATTACGCGCAAACTATAAGCATTTGGCACGCCTGTGTAAGTGTAAGTTTGAAAGTAACAAAAGATAAAAGAACTCCGCGCTTCAAACCGCTCTGTCGAGCACGTGTGCTTGTGCGGTGCATGAATAGTTCAAGGCAGTGTGCTCGCGCATGTAAGCTTCGGCTTCGCTAACATTCATGACTCATGGTGAGATAACCTTCTGCCTATGCATGGGCAGTAGTCGCAGTGTCCGCAGTTTTCACGTGACGACCAACTTGTCTATCAACAGTGAGTTGGTCATTGGAATCTACTTTGAGGAGACCCGAAGCCTTGTCGTCGAGTTACACTCGGATTATTCAATATCAGAGGCAAATATTGATTGAACCCTGCTACCGATCGGAGTGGTGCGTAAAGGCTCGGAGAGTTCAAACGAGTCGAAATTTTGCCAGCGGGCTGCAATACGCTTGAGAGGGTAATGCGTACATTGGTAATTGAAATGGACTACCGCCGACGTCAGTTTAGCCGCTTCTTATTTTAGATGGCCGCATACATTAGTCGCTAATGAATACACTGGTCTCTAAGGTTTTTTCTTTCAGTTTTCCTTCGAGTTTTTGAGCGCTCTAATATCTTTTTGGCCGTTATTTTTTTAACTATTCGCGACTCCAACTAACTATAGGTGGCGCCACTCATTTTCCGAAATGGCGGTTATAGTGAGGGTTGGAGACACTGATCTCAATGACAATTGCTGGATCGCGCTTCCCGCTCCGCAAGTGAAGCCACCGGACTTCACTCGCTTGGGATACGATTTGCGGTTTTGCTAGCCTTGAGCTGCGGTTTTCCAGCGTGCGCAGACACGTTTCTACTCGTTCGTCGTCATTCGCCGAAGAAGGTTTTTAAGACTACGTGTATTGTTGAGACTTGCCGTTGTGAACACGTGGAAAATTTTACGAAAGGGCAGTGTCGCAGGAAAAAGGCACAACTCGTCGAAAGCAAGGGTCTGGCGGCGTGTTCAAAGCTTCCTTGGCACGCCGAAGTGTCGTGTCTCTGTGCCTTCGCGCGCTTGGATACCGACCAAGAATCGACGCCGTGTGGATGTGTTTTGCGAGTGCAATGTGCGTGAAGCCATATCAAAAAGGGTACAACTCGTTGAAAACAAGGGTCGCCGGTCTCGCGGCGTGATCAAAGCTTCCTTGGCACGCCGAGTGATGCATCTTGTGCCTTTGCATGCTTGGATACCGATCAAGAATTGACGCCGCACCAAAGTTCTGAACGTGTGTCGCGCCTAGATGCCTTTAGATCATTTATGTATATATATATCGGCCACGGAGTTCTGGATCGTCCAGCTGTTCCGGTGAGTTGCTGTCAATAAAAGGGGGAGATCTGTACGTGTTCTTATGTACTATTGACCATGGCTATGTTCCAAATCTACTCTAATGGATTACGTGGGAGCACGAATAGAGCAACGCTGTGGAGCAAGGAGGGTTTTCGAAAGCAAAAGTACAAGACGGTGAGAATGAAAATCTTTGAAGCGCGGCCGATATGGTCGTGTGCAATCTGTTGACCAATTACAATTAGGCGAGCCGCGCTCAAACGTCAAGTGCAATTAAGTAGGTTGATAATGAGCCAGCACTGATCAGTGATGAGGAGCTGTTGTGCACGGTATTGTGTAAATCGTCTAAGGACGAAAAAGAACGGACGTATACAGACGTCAGAGTAAAGTAAGACGCTGATCCAGAGGCACATACGTCTTCATGCACATTGCACTCGCAAAACACATTCACGCGGCGTCGATTCTTGGTCGGTATCCAAGCGTGCAAAGGCACAGAGACACGGCACTTCGGCGTGCCAAGGAAGCTTTGAACACGCCGCCAGACCGGTGGAACTTGCTTTCGACGAGTTGTGCCTTTTTCCTGCGGCACTGCGCTTTCGTAAAATTTTCTACATGTTCACAACGTAAAGTCTCAACGGTGCACTGAGTCTTAAAAACTTCTTCGGCGAATGACGACGAACGAGTAGAAAACGTGTCTGCGCACGCTGGAAAACCGCAGCTCAAGGCTAGCAAAACCGCAAATCGTATCCCAAGCGAGTGAAGTCCGGTGGCTTCACTCGCGCTGCAGCGAACAAGCGGGGAAGCGCGATCCAGCAATCCACGATTTGCAAAAAAGCTGCTGCGCATGCGCGAGCAGAGTTTGGTTGGAAAACAAATGGGCGTGCCGGATATTCCTAGGCTGCGACAGAGGCGCGGGAGCGAGTACGGCCGGGCGAGAGTTCGAGTCGCTTTGCTTACCGTCATGCAGGCCCACTGTGTTGCGCTTGGTTGCACGAATTACTTCTACGGCAGAGAGAACGCCGAGTTTTTTTAGATTTCCGTCGGCCAGGTTGTATCCTGCGAAAAGAGAAGCTTGGATAGCTGCCGTGAGAAGAAACACGGACGGCTCGCCATGGCAGCCAATTAAACGACCACTGCCGGATCTGCAGCGCGCATTTTGTCGCGGGTACGTCGATTTTGCAGCACCCCGATAGGGAGAAGAGGCTGCACGGACGGACAGCTTGCGTGCACGAGCTTTACGCCCACGTATTTCAAGGCAAACCAAAACTATGCATCACGAAGCCTAGTTGTTTTCCAACCACCTTCCAGCCTCGCACCCATGTTTCCAACGTTGCGCGATAGGTGGCGCGCACTATTTTGCAAATCGTCAATTGTCATTGAGATCAGTGGCTGGAGATGCGTGCCGCTGCTGAGCCCCTCT
>JAZHYW010051894.1:0-20801 GCA_037355805.1 Ixodes ricinus
TTAAGGGATGTGATATTAGGTCGGGTGTTTCAATATGCGCTCTGCTTCCGATTTTTTTCTTTTTAGATGCGGAGCATCTCTTGCTCGGGTCTATGTCCCGCGGCGTCGTAGTCCGCACTCACACTACGCATGCGCAACTCTCCTCCTTCCCTCTCTCCAACAGCTGCGTGTTACTCTCTCCGCTCTCTCTCTCTACCAGCTGCATGCACTTCGCGTGCGTTCGCTTCCACACCGCGCGCGCATGCGCAACTCCTCCTCTAGTCGCCTCTCCTTCAAGTGTGAATATAAGCAGCGGTAGCGCACTGCGCGCGTTCCCCCGGAAGAGTGAAAGGAGGATAGTTTTGGGCGCGCGGGTCGCAGCGCCACGCCAGGGCTTTCCAGTGGGGGTGGGCTTTCCCCGCAACTCTGCGGCTGTCGTCTGCTAGCGTTTCTCGGCCGCTCGCGTCCGCCGCAGCCCAAATGCGGCCGGCCAAAAGAAATCAGTCAAGAAGGGAATAAATTAATTACGATCCGCGATGCTCCGCATCACCCCATGGTTCCCCTCGGGAAGATGGTGTAATTTTTTTTGTTCTTCGTGTGGAGGGCAGCTGGGATAATTTATTTGTTGTAAACATTCAGGGCGTGCCTAAATTATACTTTTGACATGAGTATGTTAAAATCACAATTCAATCAACCTCTCGTTAATCTTTTGTTCACCGCAGCGTTCCCATTCCTTACAATGAAAATCACTTTGTTGTAATCACATAACACAAATAATGAGCAAGAACACTTCTTTTGTTAATTTTGAATAAATATAATATGAACACAGTTTTTTGTTTCTAGTTTATATGTGTCAGTAGTAGCAGACTCGAAAGGATCCTAAAAATCTAAGCGAGGACAAATCCACAGTATTTGTTTATATTGGTCTCGGGGAAAAAATAAAACAATTTTTGAGAAAAATGAAACTGTACCTAGGGCATTATCAATTGTCCTGGTTTACTGAAGTCAAACGGCAAATCTTTGTGTTATACTGTACTTCTAAATTGTGCTAATTTAAACTTCGTTGTATCTCCAACATTTGTGTGGGGTGCATCCAAATATATTCTTCTACAGATGTAATACACATTTTAGACACTACAGAATTTCCGATAATTTCGGGGGAGATTTTCATATAATTTATACAATCATAGCGAGTTTTATACACACATGAATGAACAGTACACTTCTAATAACTTGGATACTACCCATATTGGTAATACATCAGAAAGTTTATTCGACTGAGGAACCTGCAGTATACACAGAGTTTTGAAATGTTGAATCAAGAATAGTGGTACATGGTAGAATAGAGTTGTAGCGTGGTATATTGATCAAAGCCTAACGTTTTGGTGTTATGACCATATTTGTATGATACATGCATAAGCTTTATGGCAATGCTTCCGTAAGAAATGGCACAACCATACGATGCACAAATTTGTTGAGATGAATTTATTCCAGAAAGTGACAACTCCGGAGGAAGGTCTACAATTAAATTTGAAGAAAGAAAGAAAAAAAAACTCGCCGGAAAATATTGAAACATTAAACTAGTAGCCACTTTCTCCCATTCGTCTACCTCCCAACGTTTTTAAATAAATAAATCGACACACAGAAACACTTAAAAAGGAAGCAGTCGTCTCTGCAAAATGATAAAAAAACACGTCTGTTATCAGTAAAAAAAAAAAAAAAAAAAAAAGCCTCCAAGAAATTAATAGCGTTGCTGGCGATCACGATATGAAGTATCGTTTTCTGCTCTTAAAAGTAAAACAAAACGGAAGTTCTTACTAATTGAAAAACACCAAAGACAAAAGAGCAAAAGATCTGCAAACACATAACAATAGCATGTGTTGCTTTTGTCCAGACATTGTACCGTGTTTTGTTTGTTTTTTATGGTTTCCAACATGGTTGTTTTCCTTATCTCGCTCGCACTCACTTCTATTCCAGTAAAGGTCAACCCATGTGTCAGCCAAATTTCGTATTTTACCAGGACTGCTTTCCACAAGACCCGTCAATTTAAGTGACACTATGCTAGACCAAATGAGCCCACTGGGACAATATTACATTCCGAACACCCTGCCCAGCAACCGCCAATAAAATTAATTATTATCTACCCCTTTCAAGCACGCGCTCAATTGGGCGACGAAATCGCAGCTCAAAGGATCGCCTCCGTTTTCGAAGCTAAATACAAAACGAAAGTGGCGAAGTACTTAATGCAGTAACAGGGATCGCTCCTCTAAAGGAGCTATCAATCTCTCGGCTGAAGATTGGGCGAATCCCGCTGTTCAGGTGGTTCATTGCGCAGTTTTCCTCTAACGGCATTCCTTTCAGCAGCATTGGGAGGATGGAGAGGGCACAGTCGGATACTTAGTCACCGACGACATGCTGATGGAAGAGAAAGTGAATGAATCAATAAGTCAGAAATGAAGACCTGAAAGAGGAGAAGCTTCATTTAATGCCCGTCACGTGCACGGGGCATGTAACGAAAAAACCTCTTCCCGGTGGAGTAGGCCGGCGACAAAGGAAAATCGAGCTCCAATTTACTCATCTTATTCTATCTCGAGCTGTGAGTGAGTGAGTGAGTGGAATGTGCCTCTTGAGACCCCTTTTTTCTATTTATTAATTTTGTATATGAAGTAGTCATTACGTATCTCTCGCGGTGTTATCACTTCGTTCTATTTAAGCATCCGATCTTCGAATTCTTTCGTCGGAAAAAAAGCAATCTCGCGAGCCTTAATACAATTCTCACGAGAAAATTGTTTTTCTGAGCTGGACGAACACGTGACTCCTAATGCTGAAAACAGCGGTTGTAACAGCTCTAGAGTGAATATTTGGGTGTCACACTGCTCAATAAAGTGCTTTTATAGTAAAACATTTTTTTTTCTTTTTTTTTTCTTATGAAAAAAAAACGAAAAAACAACAAACCGTCGGAAGCGAGTTTTCCGATAGCCTAGCTTAAGCACGGCTCATATAAACGGCCTTTCAAAAGTGACCTTATTTTTTTTTTATATATATATATATATCCGCGACGTTTCGACGCAGTTATTTTCGCACGCGTTCGTTTTATTCAAGCCTTCCTATAGTCTCGCGTATGTCGTAGCTCTGGTGCGTGTTAGTGTTTTCTTGCTGAGAAAGTGAGATGCGACGTCATCGCCTCCCTCCTCCTCATCTAGTTCCGGCGATTGAGAGGATAGCAGTACCGTGGGGAGCTCCTGAAAAAGACATGCAGTCGTCACAACCGCCCATGCAGTGTCGTCTCCCGACAATGATCACGCTACTCCGCAAAATGCATTTTGGCCGCAGATGCCGACAGATTACATGCGTGACGCAGGGTACTCGGGTTACGCTTGTCATCCAGGTACACAAAAGTGGTCGCCGAGGTTATTCTTTTTATAGGTTCCCAAAAAGGCTTACGCCTCGAAAATAAAAATAAATATACAGTTTTAAAATTAATTTAATCCTAAATATGTTCAAGAGTAAATTTTTATACATAACAAGTTTTCAAATTTTAAGAGCTGTACTAACTACGAAGAATCCTTGCTGAAATAGCTGCGCAGATTCGCGTTGGAATGAGGTAGTTTTTACCACCGTCTTTTACTGTGTAAACGTTTCTTTAATAGACAGCTTTAGCATCCACTGTGGAAACTCTAAGGAAATATATCGTCGACGCCCTTCGAGTGTTCCATCAGATTTATAACCAATCTATATAGTGGTCTGAAATTTCCTCCCGCAACCAGCCGTTCACATTTGTTGTGGCATTGCTGCAGGTCAAAATGTTTCCCACTTACTATATTTATATAGACATAGTAAACCATTTGATGACCGCATTTTTTGTTCATAAGCTAATATATTATATCGCATTCGTCCCGTGCATTTATACCCTGTACGTATAATTGAAGTACACACTAAACATTTTAACACCCATAATCGCGTAAAAAGGGTGTAAGTTAGGAAAAACACCCTTTTTACACGTCTTTTACACGATTTCTGAATATCGGTGGGTGTAAAAAGGGTGTGCTGACGTTTTTCATCCCTTCTACACCCTTTTTACGACCCCGCTTGTAGCGATGGTCTCTTAAATCGTGTAAAAAGGGTGTTTGGGCGAATTTTACGCCCTTTATTCACACGATGTAAAAGGGGCGTTATGGTGATGCAGTCTAATACACCCATGATTTCATATCCGTTAATGTTTATTGCTTTGCTGAAACTATTGGTGATTTACGGTGGTACAAACATACAAAATAATTATTCACCACATGAAGTCGCGTATGATTAGGAAAAAATAGAGTATAGTTTTTGCAACTCCGATCGAACTCACCGTCCCACACGAGCCGAAAATTACGTGTCGCGCGTGCGTCAGTTTTATCAGTTCAACTTCGATTTTAAAACAAAACATCTCCACTCGCAAAAGATGGACGAAGACGTGACAATATACAGCCCGGGCAGCACACAGTATTGCGCCGATATAGGATCAAATCTGAAAAATTGTGCCGTTACCATTTTGGTCCAGCCAATATCTGTGAAAAAAGGGATGGGTCGCGCCGACACCATCCTGACATACCGTACGCGACGCAGTTTTTGTTGAGTGTCAAGAGTCCTGCTTGAATGGCCTATGTCGGCGAGGTATTTCTATTTCTTAACCGCCTAAAATCCGACGTTAAAAAAGAAAAGAAAAACAAGATTAAGCAAAACGGAATCTGCTTGCTTTTAACCCGAGAAAGACCTCCTGCGCTGAAACATTGAACAAACTGCGGGCCGTGGCGCCCTCATTTCGGGTATTACAAACTCACCTGACTGGGCCTCGCACTACTTATAGCACCTTCACTGTGATTTTATTTTTGTGTGTAGTTCTGAAGAAACAATGTCGCAAGACAATCGAAAGTGCCGAATTCATGACACCCCCGCTTGGGTACGCGATTCTTATATCTGCGTGTTGACACCAAAATATCTAACCTCCCGACGCTTTATTTATTTATTTTTTATTTTGTTTTTTGGTACGCGTGAAACCGCATTTCTTGTTTCATGCGTTCGAATTTGTTTTGTGTATTTATTTCGTGATTTCGCGGTCGGCGTCAGAGCACGCACGCTACTGCATGAAGCAAGTCCTGACGTGTCCCATTTCGCGACCCTCCCGTGGCAGCGCAGGTGGCCTATACAAAGCAGCAGAGGGAGATTAGCTGCTTTGTCCACCCCTCTTTGACCTCGTCTTCTGATAAGCCTCCACACCTTCTTTTGTGTCTTCGTGTGGCTGTGAACGATTGCGAAGGCCGCTTCTAGCAAATCAGAGTGGTGTTGCGTAACACGTGACTGCTCTCCGTAGGACAAAGGCGCTTGGACGAAAATTTGTCACGTGACTCGCTCTGACGCCCTGATGGGCTCACTGGGACCGAAGTCTTTGCCGTAGTCCAAGTTATGATGAGTTGTAGGGGCCACGTAGGTCCGGTTTCTAAAAGGGGGCACCCGTCAGGCGTCAGTGTCTCCTGTTTTTCGTGCGTTGCAGTCGCAGCCGTGATTTTTCGTCTTGAACGGCCGGAATACGTTCATACTAACTTTTTAATAATGGTCGTTAGTTTCGTCGGAGTTCATGCAATTATTGTGCTCTGTTTGTTGGACCCGGTTCGACAAAGAACTGCTCATCGGCGTTCGCGAGACTTCCGCTGAATGTGATCGACCGCCTTCTACGTCGACGTTGTGTTTGCGTTGTTTTGTGCTGCCCGAATTGGATTGTGCATCTATCACGACAGAGAGCTGCAGATCGGCGACCGCGAGAGTTCCGTTGAATGTGAGCGACCGCCTTCATCCCCGACGTTGTGTTGGTGAATTGTTCTGTGCTGCCCGAATCGGATTATGCATCTATCACGGATTACATGAGATCGGTGCTTTATTTGTAAGTACTCTGGACGCATGCTTCTGGTAGTAGTCCTGCTTCCGTCTCATTCGACCATTTTACTGTTTACAAACATGAACTGCCGCTTACGCCCCAAGCAACTCCCGGTCGTTATTATTATTATTGTTCCGTCTTTGCCTTGTCGAGTTTTGCTTACGTCACCAGAGTTAGAAAGCATTAAAGTAGGTTTAGGCGAAGGAAAGCCTTACTAAAAGTTTGAGTGCATTTATTTTAAGCCTCTAAGAATTTTGTAGCTTTGTCCCGAAAACTTAACATTACGTCACAAATGCTCGCATTTGAGGTTTGACATTGGTTTGTCGCGAATTCGCGACAGAAGAGGATAAGATCCACCTACATTCTTCTGGATTGAAAAAAATAAAGTGTTCCACATGTTTCAATTTGTTAGCAATCATTTCTCCGTAAATACTTTTTGATGAAGTGCTGTGTTACACATTTAGTATTACTTCTAGCTGAATGAAGTGAGAGTTACTGCACAGGCGAGCTGGTGAAGGATCATGGTGAAAAAAAAATCGGGACAACACAACACGTCTCAAAATATTTTGAGACAGTGTTGTGTTCTCCCAATTTTGTCACTAGTCTCGGTTTTTTTTTTACCGTGCTCTTCTAGCTGCAGTACACCTTTTTGAAAGGGTGTACTGCTGCCATCACACCCTAATAAAATGGTGTAGAGCAGAATCACACCTTTCTGTGAAGGGTGTAAGGAATTACGCCGGTTTTTGAGGGTGTGAGCAACAACACCTTTTTTCTGGGGCGTTTTTGTACACCAATAAGGGGGTGAGTTGTGACCCATGCCATTTACACCAATAAGGGCGTGAAAATGTTTAGTGTGTAGGTATCTCTAAATGGGTGTTAGCTACAGCTCCGTTGGTTACAAATCGATCCATTGAGGCGAAAGTGGGTTCGCACAGAAAAGCTATCGAATTTAAAATAAAAACCTTAAATGTTATTCATTCACTTCAAATGACGAGGCGATAGAAAATACGCACGCGGATGGCCAGATGTCTCCAGTGATTTCCGCCCTGGGTTAAGCGCTCGCTATGCAGGCTACGTTGTTCTCGTGTCGCGACCAATGCGGAGCAGACAAAACCAATCAGAACGCGGAGCTCTGATTGGCTTTGATTGAAGGATAGTGGGTAGACCTAAAGGCAGCTTACTTCGAGGTGTACCCCCTATCCTTCAATCAGAGCCAATCAGCTGGCTCGGCGTACTGACGTCACCGCAACCCATGCAAAAGAGGCAGACGAACTTGCGCTCCGCTTAGTTGTTTTTACCTTAGTACCGGTTGTTAGTAAAAAATCCGAGCCCGGGTTTTCGCGCCCCTAAAATACACTAGACATTGCGGGAAGCTCCCACTCCGTCAAAACATAGCCCCCAGCCGTTCGAGCAAGATGCCAAAGTTTCAGCCTCAACCGTTATCTTACTCAAAAGTTATAAGAGATTTGCTGAAAATTTCAAGAGAAAAATGGCGGCCGACGCCGAGCTTTCGAATACATGGAGGTCTTTGGTGCCGGAAACAAAGAAGGGGCGAAAATGGGCCCCATTTTCCCACTGACATTTTCAAAAAATCACTTAAAACTTTTGAATAAGTTAACACTCGGTGCTGAAACTTTGGCATCTTGCTCGAACGGCTCGGGCTACGTTCTGACGGAGTTTGAGCTCTCCGCGATGTCTAGTTTACTTTGCGGTGAGAAAAGCCGGGTTCGCATTTCTCACAAACACCCGGTACATGTCCTGCCAGTACATACCGCAAAACTGTTCGGAGTCACAGGAAGCATACGATACGAAGGGTGTAACTTATTATACTGACAATTATTCTCTTAATTATTTTTTTCTTCGGCGTCCTTGTCGGCTAATGCCACAATCCCACTGCCTGCGGAGCGATGAGTTGCCACCATGCCCTGCGGCAGCTCTTGAACTTTCAACGACTATGCCCTACGTTCATCCCCTATTCTGTGCACAAGCAGGTATCAGCACACTCTAAATGGAAGATAAATATATTTTTCATAACGATATCTAGCATTTTCCGTACATTATTTCTAAACTCAAGGGAGTGTTTATTATAGTCCAATTAAGTTTTTTTCCAAAATCTCTGGTGGTAAAGCCCATAAAAAAGCTGTTAAAAAACAGCTCGACTAGGTATGCGATCCCTTTACATTGGCAGGAGCAAAAAATCATAAACATACTAAAATTATACAATGCTATAAAAGTACGAACAAAGGGCTTTCTTACTTCTTGTGTTCATATTTATGTTGTTTGCGATACACTTGTTTAACAGAAGCGGTAGATTATAATTAAGGACTGAAAATTATAATTTGTACGAGACCCAGGGAGGACCCATGAAACTGTGTGACGCGTGCTAACAACACATTCATGCCTTCTAAGATTTGAAATTGCATTCAAAAATTCTACAAGACCTGGGGATGAAAAAGAACTGTATAAAGCAAACGGTACTTGTACATGGATTCTATATGCAGTATGTGAAATCTGGAAACTGATGGTTCTTTGTGGTCCCAATAAGAAACATCTCCAATACAACGTAAAATTTTCTTTATTAAGCAAGAAGACTGCTTTTAAGGTTTGTTTTGGTCGCAGTAGCCCACACGAGCTGGCAATAGTTTAAGCAGGACTGGAATAATGCATGATAAATAGGTAGCTTAATGTTGGGTGGCAAAATATTATGGCAGCGAGCCATAATACCAACTACCGTGAATAATTTTACAAGTATATAATTTGTATGGTTATCCCACGTCATGTGCTCTGAAAAAATTTACACCCAAGGTTTTATACTGGTTTACAAGTTTAATCGAGAAAGTACCAGGGTTAATTGTATTATTTATAGAAACAGGTTTCTTTTTTGACTTAAATAAAATTGCTTTGGTTTTTGTTGTGTTTACCTTGAGCCCATTTCGTTCAGACCACATAAAAAATGTGCTTAAAATAGAATTTGCTTTACATACTAATATATCAGCTGCATCCCCATGAGAAACAAGCTGGTGTCATCCGCGTAGATGATGAACTGTGCTTCGTCACCGATGTTCGCAATATCATTAATATAGACATTAAATAAAAGGTCCCAATATACTTCTTGCGGCACACCAGTGCTAATATTTCGTAAAGAAGAGCAATGACCATCGATAACAACACACTCTTTACGATTATTTAAAAAGTATTAAACAGGTATATGCAAACCACGTCCCATATATACCTGCTCCACCTTGTCGACCACCAAATTCGTTCCGTGCGTACTTTTACAGTCGTCATTTCTGACAATTCAATAGTAATATTGTAGCTTTTTTTATTTCCATGAGCTGTGTCGCGTGTCCCCTGAAAGGCTACTACTAATGTATTTGCATATCCCTGAGAACGCGCTGACCAGTGTTTCCCGCCGATGGCCCATTCACTGCCGTGCCCTCGTGTTATCATGGTTCTGGGCTCAGGGCAAAGTTCTCGCGCTGTCGAAACTCAATGGCAGACCTTCTTGCACGTACTTGACATGCCCTTCTCCGGATGTTACATCAGAAACAATGTTTTCAAGGCATGATATATTATGCTACTTTTACTTTCAGCATACGAACATCAATGTGACACAGGGAGGACGCGATTTTTCAAAAAACAAAATATTAAGTTTAAGTCTTTCACATAAACGAAGATAAAAAATGGCTGGTACGGCACTTTTGGTGCGGATAGGTTTATAGAAGAAAGCAAAGGACGTTCGGAAATGCATTCATTGTGAAGCTTACTTCGCAAATGTATAATAGGACTTTCAAACCGAGAAGTGTGAGCCAAAGGAATAATGATGAAATTAACTAGCTTATGATTAATTCCACTTATCATCATCAAGTAAAGTGAATATCTGCGAATAAACTTATAACTATACGAGGCATTTATCTGAATTACCCCCCCCCGCCTTAGTTTGAACTATTTTAAATTACTTATACATTTCTAAAGATTTTCAAATATTATATATGGCTATGCTGAGATTTCTGCTTAGCGCAAATAATAGCCGCCTGTACTTAATTCACAGGAATGTGTAACTCGTTGAAAGCGAAATGTGCGCTTAAAGTTCTCAACACACTTTACCCCAGAAAATATTTTCGTTTTTTGAAACATCGGCGATTAGACAGCCCAATGTGTTTTCCAAAATATGCTGCATATATAACGGTCCTAATGAAACAAAACGTTAAGTTTAGGATTGCTTGACTTTTTTGAACAGCGCATGGACTACAGCTTTGCACACGAGTGCTTAACTAAATCATACCAGATCAAAACACAAATAATTGTAAAAATAGTCTTACAAACTTGCGTATAAAATGTGCTTCGTTTGACCATCTATCAATGTTCGTGATAGAGCATCACACATATGTTTAAAACAGAAACATCTTTGCCGTATGTTTTATGTTGTATATCCTCATTTTGCTTTCTCGATGAATTTTCTTTTATATCAACCATAAACGCAAGAGTAATTCTAAAGGCAGTTTCAATCTTCCGCACCAAAGATCCACCAACGCTGCAGTATTCAGATTTTGATTGTGTTGGTAACTCCACATGTGTTGTTTAGACCTCCGATGGTGCCGCATGAGCTACCTTGTATGCGGTTGACCTGCATAACAGGTTCCATCTTTTAGGAACTCTTCCGCCATCCTACTCAGATAAAGGAAAAAGAAAGTATATTGCATCTGCGGAATTGCGATTTTGTGCACCATCCTCAAGAGTACGTAACTTCATTGTTGGCTATATAGTCCAGAAGACAAAACCTGTAAAAAAGTGTCACTATAACTGGTATGTCATGAAATGCGATCCGAAAACGGATGCTGTCCATTTCAAGCGATCAGAATGCGCTATTTAATCCCAAATTCCGGCGGCCCTCTCCTCTCCTGAAGTCATCGACCTTTCCCGGAGTGTTTGCATGTTCTTCCAGGGGTTCAGGTTAGAATTTGCATTGCCGTATTGCTATATAGTCGGCACGAGCCACACTTGTCAAAATAAAAAGAAAGAAGAAGAATATATTGGATCTGAAGCAAATGGATATTGGGGAAGCTCCTCCAGAATTTAAGAAAGAGCCTTGGATAAGAATACAAAAACTGCAGGTAGTAAGGTTTCGAAGGGAAAAACATTGCCCTTTGCTTGGCTTGTTTTGATCCGTTGGTCCAAGTACGAGTTTCGACTTCTTAAAGGAGAAGAGCAAACAATCTATTCGGAGGTCAACTCGGTTAATATTCAACGTAGGCTATTTATTCACGTGTCCACGCAGGTTGGCATAGCAACAAGTAGATTGTTGTTCCACGCTAGCTTTGCCTTGGTGTTTTTGCTTTGATGACTGCAGTAGTTTGTTGTGCAGAGCGGAATCTTTCCCATATAGATCTTTGAATCAAGCAGAGGCTTCCATGCGAATTTCAGCACATTTACTATCTTACCAGCTAAATACTGCACACAAAAAAGTGAGGTTTGTCTATTGGACCGAAGGCTGGTGGAGGCATTCGCGCTACCTTTGACGTCCATCCGACCTTTTGGATACGGTACGTTAAACTGCATCAAATCTGCCGTCAGAGTGTGGGCACGCTGACCAGAATTTCTAACCCTCAGCGGATGAAAGTTATTTTTAGAAAACTCTTTATGTAGGAACTGCTGCGACGGCCTAAACAACACGTGCTCATAGTTTTCCAATATTACGTGCGCCAGATATATTCTGCTCCAGTCTCACCGAATACCGAGTTTCCTCTAGGAAGCCAACTATCTCGGCATTCCGATAACGATGTCTCGTTCTTCAAAAAAAAAAAATATATATATATATATAAAGTTTAGCATCTATAATATATATGTTTGTATCACGTGCCAAGCCTCAACTTCGAAAGGAGTTTTGAAGTCTATTCACTATCCTAAGCCTAGAAACCACAAATGTTTTTTTTTTGTTAAGCTTAAAAAAAAAGAAAACAAGCCCGTTGCTGAAGCTACCTTTTGAAAGGACAGAAGTTGTTATGCCGAAGTTTTGTTGACACAACTCAGCTATAGAGTATACTGCAGACGGTGCAAGTCTCTGTTTATTTTGCTTGACTTGTAGTGTTCCTCTCTCTGTATATCGGGTTTGGTTAGGCCAAGTATTCACCAGCTTATCTGGGTGCCCACCCTTCTATTAGTCTTGGAAAGTTGGGATTGCTATATTTTGACAACCATTATCCTGCTTCCCTTAAAAATTTGCGCCAAGCTAGCGTACTGAGGTTTCATTTTTTCTACCATTGTATTTCAGTTTCAAACTAAAAACTTGTACAGCCGTGTTAACAAGACGTGACTAATCCCTGCTAATTTATATTTAGTCAAACTTTTGCGTAGTGGCGAACTAAATGAAGCACCAGCGAGCAGCAACTAGGCCCGCTGGAATTCATGAGCACGAAGTAAGCGCTAAATTTAAGTCAGGAGTGACTAGCGGAAGTGACGTAATACGCCCCCGCATGTGCGTACTGAAACGCGGCTGGCCGCTTCATAAATAAATATTTTAATATATAAAAAAACATACAAAATTGTATTTAAAAGAATAAAAAAAAATTATTATGAGGATTTGATTGTTTAAAACACTTTTACAAAAAAATTTAAAAAAAAATATACGCAAACATGCAAGGGACAGATCACGAAAGCCGTATTACCAGCCACATAAACAAATATGGAAGCGCCCGTGAATGCGGGATCTCTCTCCATCCCGCGTCTGCTGATGTCGATTTACAGGCAGCTACGACCTCAGCACATGTATATTCTCGCATTATTTGTTGATATAAATATGCTAGATGTGTCCTAGCAATCCAAGACAATGACTGCTTTGTTAGCTCTGGCGTTCAGTGGTGAAAGATGTCGGCAATGGTGCTGAATTGGTAATCACCTAATAAACACCGGTTAAACAAGCCCTACCCCTTGACTAAGTTCAGTTAATCGCCTTCCAAATCACCTAGGGCGACCCAACCACGAACGCGGTCATGTGAACACCGAGTGCTCTAAACAATGCTTATCACACACCCCGCGATAACGCAGTTAGTCAGCGGCCAAACATGGCGCCAGTCGTGTCTGAAGAATACAGTTAGTAATATGTTCAATAGTTATATTTTAAACAGCATATCACGGCCTATATATTTTACACTATCTCTGAGGCGCTGACTACGCGTAATAGCAACTCACAGGAAGGATTCATGCAGTACGTTTTCATTGGATCGGGTGTTTTTTTAATATAGAAATATATTAAATATTTACGCGGTGACCGGTACGTCATCATTTTATTATTTCACATGTATTGTATATTCATATATATATATATATATATATATATATATATATATATATATATATATATATATATATATATAGGGCTTTTTTTAAGCTCTACAGATTTGTTTTAAAAAAGCCGTGAAAATTACGATTTTCAGCGGTTTGTACAGGTGAGTTATTCGGCCAGTGGGACATATGTGGGTGGCTAATCTTTGCGATAAGTCGACTAATTAATTAAACTTCGTTAATTAACTTTTTAATGAGTAAAAATATATAGATGGTTATAATTAGAAACTTACTGGACGTCTTCAACAACCACTAAATCAACTCTGTTTGAGCGACTTGAAGCTCGTGGAAAGCTCAGGGCGCGCCAGTAACTTTGGCGCGTTCCCAAGATTTCCAATGAGATTCAAGTCGTTCTAAAAAGTTGATTTAGTGGTTTTCGAAGCGTCAGTAAGTTTCAAATTGGAACCATCTGTCTATTTTAACTAATTAAAAACTTAATTAACGACGTTTAATTAATTAGCCGACTTATCGCAAGATTAACTGCCTGCATGTGTCCCCAGTGAATATTCATCTATGAAAACCGCTGAAGTGTAATTATCACGACTTCTATTAAACAAATCTGTAGAGCTAAAAAAAACCCTATATACATATATATATATATATTTATATATGGGATGGCTTGAGGTAGACAACGGGATATTAGTAATTGTTACAAAGGCGCGAACTGTTCTGCCTCTGGGGGCAATACTAGACTTTGTTGACTGGCAAGGGGGCGTGCTTAAGGGAGCACGCACGTAATATTGATTTATTTTTTAAGGTTATAACTCAACCTCGGCTCTCTAAAGGTCCCAAAATGCAAGCTTCTATCCATATAGAAGTCACTCAGGAGCAGACGTACTCGAACGGTTAAATTAATACGTGGGACGTTTCTGAAGGGGGCCCTTCTTCGTTAGCGTAACTTTTATATGGGATATAACCTTAAGATTTCTTACTATCGAGCATTTAGAACCGTAACTTATTTATTTATTTAGTGAATATTGAAAATAAAACACCATATGATCATAAGCCTCAAAAACCTCTATGCTCCCAAATAGAAAAAAACCCTGCAGAACTCGTTTCTTTTTTTCTTTTTTTTTTTGCAGTTGTACGGGCGATGTCCTCATATCCGGTCATTAATAACGACATCTAGAATCAGTACATAGTTGCTCTTTTGACTAACTACCCATAACAAAATAAAAGAGCGTCCCCTAGGCACCGCATAGCAAAATGGCCTTCGACTAGGGGCGACGCCGATAACAACATGGAATGGAACTTTTTCTAGTTCATGTTTCTTGTCGTTTTTCTCTCTGGCTGCTGTGGCGGCGGCGCCAGAGCTCTTCAGTGAAAGCCCCAAGGTGACGTCGGGAGCCTCTCGTGGCCAAAGCATACATTCTGGCGCCTGCAACCGCATGGCCGAACGTTCCGGAAGTTCGAGAGCGGAAGGCATCTCTTCGTCACACGTACGGCGGAAAGAGATGAAGGACCCCTGCGGCGCACTGACGCAGTTTCGCTTTACTAGTTGGTCACTCATTGGTCACCCACTTTCCAGGGTTCACTTAGAGCCAGTGTCACCGACTTGGTTCAAACAAAACTGGGAGCACTGCTTATGTTTCCGCTAATTTTCAGTCTGGGAAGTCTAACTCCCCTTCTTTCAGTCGTTTTGTGTACTTTCCTCGTTATCTCAAGTGTACATGCATACCGCTCGGAGTTCTGTAGTTCTTCGGAACACTGGGTCGCTTATCTCTAGCGCTCCATCCCTTTTCTGCACTGGAGTGCCTTCCCGTCATCTGTGATGGATGAGACGCCGACAAGTGTAGCGTAACGATCAGGTGCTTCGCCGCGGGCTAACCGCAAGAACAGTATTCATTCCCAGTCTTTTCCTTCTTCTCTCCGGGACAGAATTCCGGGCGACTGACTTGTTTTCTTTTTATATGTCCTAGCAATTATATTTAGTTCTGTTTCCGGAATTGTTATACTCCCGGGAGAGGGGGGGTAAAGAAAATCAAAATGAAGGGTCCTACGGCATGGCCATAAAAATGATCCCGAAACGGCCACTCGCATCACGCAACTTGCGAGGACAGATGATTCTCACCGAAGACGACGAACGAAAAAGGGGTCAGGTGAGACGTGTGTGCGTTTGTCCTTTGTCCCCTTTGTCGCTCGTTGTCTCCGGTTAGAATCATGTGTAA
This sequence comes from Ixodes ricinus, assembly GCA_037355805.1. NCBI lineage: Eukaryota > Metazoa > Arthropoda > Arachnida > Ixodida > Ixodidae > Ixodes > Ixodes ricinus. The sequence goes on from JAZHYW010051894.1 coordinate 15,400, forward strand.
AGTTAACCAGCTCGCCCGTTTCTATTGTTGTATTCTAACCTGCAGAAAGTTGGACGTTTACACGATTACGTTGTAAAGCCTGCCGAATCCTTAGCGACGTCAATGAGGACTGTGAAGCTTTTTCGCGCATTAGCGACGTGCGTAAACCAGAAGCGTCGTTCTGGCCGCTGTTCATGATTGGTCAAACGCTCACTGTGACGTCTTTGTTTTTATTTTTTTTTTTGACGCAAAGCTACGTTTTTGCTCCGTGCTTGGAAGGTGGTGCAATGTTCCGAGTCGATATCACGAAAACTTGCTCACGGAAGTGACGTCTTTCGAGGCGTACCAACGAGGTAGAGGGGCTTAGAGTGATAAACCGGAAGTTCGGAAGTGGCACCCCCCCGGTTGCCGCCATTTTGTACGCAAAAGTGACCACACGTCACGTGACCTCACAAGAGCCGTGACGTCACCGGTAAGATGGCAGCGCCCAGAGCTGGGGAATGCGAGTTTGTTCGGTGCGCGGTAGCCGCGATGTGTAGCTGCTTTCCGACGACTTCGGTCTTCTTCGTGCTCGCTGACGCAGGTATAATGTGAAAATATGAAGAAATGAGACTTTATTACCTTTTTCCGCAAGATCGCCCTGTATCATCTGGATATTAACACCTGCGAGACAGCATCAGCCGTATCGCCGTACCGGTGCTCGGATTCCCGGATGTGTTCGAGGGTCGATAGAACTTTGAGTGCTTTTAGCATGCAATTTTCGCTTTCTCTTAGCTTTGTTTGAACGTTGGAATGTCTGAGAATCGACGCGAAATGTATACGTCGGACGTAGGGCCTAGGGGAATTCGTTTCAGCCCTAGGTAACTGCATAATCACAGCCAACTTTTAGCGAGGAAGCTCCTGCGATCTTTACGTTTTGTACTTGTAAACAATTTTACGATATAACTCCTAGCATAATATATTCGCATTTTTCTAGCTTCGTTTGAACGTCTGAGAATCGAAGCGAAAGGTATACGTCGCGTGAGGACCTAGGGGAAGTTGTTTCAGCCCTGCGTCACCGAATAACCATAGAAACTTTTAGCGAGGAAGCTCCTGCGATCTTTAACCTTTTGTGCTAATCGACGATTCTACATTCGATCGCTTTTCTTCCTTTTTTTGTGAGTGCGAATTGCACACTTATTTTCAGCTGCGAGGATGACGTTTTTATTGAGTGGGGGGATGAATAAATCGTTGCAGGCACCTGCTTCAATGCTATTCGACTTGCTATTTTTGGTGTACGCATAGATTAATTGCACATTTTTCTCTTTCGTAGGTTTTATTGCAGCAATACTTTTTTTCATCAAGAGTGCATTGTATTAGTCGGTCAATTATTTACTTGTTCTAGTTACCTGTACAAGATGATTCATATTTGTGTTCACCCCTTGCCCGAAAAGCAGTCTTGTTGAAAAATGTTGACTACCATTCCTTTCGGTCTCTTCAATAGACTTCTTTCTAAAATGTGGGCTGCCTATACTTCGTATTACCATAACCTGGAAAAGGGCAACCGCCACAGCCCCCTCGTGCCAATCAGATTGACGGAGTGAAGGCATGTGACAAATCTGTGCTGACGAGCACTCTGATGATATGTTGTCATGTGCCTCTCTCCAACATGCATATTGACTCACCAAGACTGTAGCCTTCGCCGCTTGCCAAATTGTGATGGAACGAATTACAGTAGCTACTACTCTAATTGCCCAAGGCCTTCATACTTTGGGCATTTGTTCGACAAGAATGTTATGTCCGCGATCACTGTGAACTCGGCTGAGCGCCTATTGGACTCGAATGCTGCATTAGCGTTCGACGTGAACTGGGGTATATTCGTGTGCTTTGCACCGAAAAAAATGGCGACAGTTGTGTTGCTTGATGGGGTTTTGCAAAGGGTCTATTGTGTCATACGTATTGGAAGTGTCCTGCTATATAACAATGCATGAACACATACCATTAAACTAGATGCTCAGAGGTGTGTTTGTTTTTGCAATTAACAAGTTACAGCAGTGTGCTTTAATGTTATTATCATGTGCGTAGTTTTAAGTATCCTCTCTGCAATGCCTACAAAGGCCCCTGGAGAGAATAAATTAATAAATAACATTTTCACATCACTGGAGTTGGTTTTCGGATGCGCCATATGTTCAGGAGAAGTGGAACGAGTGCAGCCCAATGCAACCAGTCTGGTATGTCCCATTAATTAATATTGAGGGGTCAGAGATGCGAGTGTCCTCAAAAGTTCCAGCACGTGCGGTGAACACAATTCTTTGTGTAGAGACTCTGAAGGCATAAAGGCGAGCGAAAATATGTTTATTAGGTTAGTGTATCAAATATGTTGATTTCCACTTGATTACGTAATTATTGGTTCTTTGCAAATGGTTCCATAACGAGTTCTTTCTGCGACAGTCTCGTGTCAGGCGTTCAGTCATAGTACCTGTGCTGCTTGTTGTCGGATGATGCTCCTGGCACGTCGGTGTTCAGTTTGGTCGAGTGGCAACTTTGACCGACTGATGCCGTCTTGTAATCATACGTCATGTGCGGCCACTGACATCTGATGCACTGAAGCTGCAGGGCTGGCTTCTAATCCGCAAATTTTCCTGGTAGTTTTCTGCATCAATGCAGCAAGCTCGGGCATGTATGAATGCTTCGGCGTTGGGGTGTCTCGTTGAATCGGCATTGAATAGTAACGGGTAGCCGATGGCGGTCGTCGTGACTTTGTGGCATAAGTCGCCCTCGGATCGTCAGATGCCGCTTCGCTCGAAGAAGACTCCAGATGAATAGCCTGTCGAACTTGTTCCGAAACAATCTCCGCAATCAAAATAAAAGCCGGGCAACTGATGGCAGGAAGTAGCTTCCTGGTCTCCTCCCGGACAACGTCGTGGATGTCGCGGATGCCTGGGAGGCTGGCGTCGAAGTTGCAGCTGGACGACTCGAGTGTCGAGAAGCTGGGGAGTTGTTGATAGCGACAGGCTCGGGCCTGCAGTGTACATTCAATGTTGGAAGCCGCGGTGATATGAACCCTTCGACTGTTGTCGTGGAGTTGCGGACAAGGCTGCCGGAGGTGTTGTACCTCACATGAGGGACATGGGATTCTTAGCTTCTTGTCTTCTGTAGACATCAGGGTTGGCGTGGGTGCTCGATCACGCCCAAAACATCTTCCACGAAGGCGGTGACGCTCTCGTTGGGGCCGCATCCTGGACAGAATCAGGAATTCGGCTCTCCCTGGTCAATGTTGGCTGATGAACGTGCACTTCAGCTCGATCTTGCAAACTTCCCACGACGTTAAGGAGGATTCGTGGTTCTCAAACCAGTGCCTGGCAGTTTCTTCCACGAGAAGTATAGGTTCTGCAGGAGCTGGTTGTCCGTCTACCCACTGTGGCGGGCGACACGGCCATATATTTCAATCCAGCCCTCGACGTCTTCATACACCTTGCGTGAAAGGGCATCGGAGTGCGAGGTGCGACGGGCATGCAAACGATGATGGGAGCGGACGTGGTTTGCTGCTACAGGTTTGTCATTGTTGGCTTAGTCAGCTTCGGTTTTTCTGGCAAAAGACCGAATTCCGGTGGTTCTTGCTGGTAGCAGCGACTGGCTCGGATTTCAGGTTCTTCGTGGTGCATTTCCAAGGTTCGTCCTTGCGGTACTCGCTCGTCTTGCGGTTTTTCTGCCGGGCTTGGGATAGGACTTGGTTCACGGCTCGCCGGGCGTTTAAGACGCGGGATAATCCGCTACCCGTGTCTTAATTGTTATCGGGCAACTCGGCTGAGGAGCCGCCAGGGTCCACACAGAGTGAAGGGCTATGGGTAAAGTGTGCAGCACCTCCACCAGAACATACGATGACAGCTGAGCATGGCCTGGAACTTTCCAGAATAGTAAATATTGATAGAAAATAGGACTGGAGCAAGCATCTGTGACAATATAACAAAACAGACAGAAGAGAGTCTATCCTGACCACTAAAAAAGCTGCATTGTTTTAGAGGCATTCTGTTCGAATAAATCCTCTCCTTCGGGGTTTGGCGACTGCCGTGGACGAACTGAACTGAAATGGATGTGGAACCACTTTTCTGGTAATGAGCCGCTGCAGACTGTCGTCGCAAAGCGGCGTGAACGGGTGGACTGGGTAGGTAACACGCGCGATGAAATGTCCATACAGCTTGCAATTCGCGTACCGAGTGTTGATGAAACTTGTGTCGACGAAACGTGCGACAGACAAGCGGAATCAATACCAACTGCAACACCTGTGCTCCGTGAAAGTGCACGTCTACGCCAGAACAATTTAGGAAGCAGCACAGCATCACCTAAAGCACGGCACAGGAACTACCAACTTGAAGCACTTGAAGGCAGCTCTCCGGTGCGCCGCACAACCAAAGTGAGCCTTCGGTCATTTGAACGAAGCGGCACCACGATTGCACACTGCCAAGCACGACTCACGCAATTTCCGTCGCTAAACTGCGTATCCAAACATATTGCACACGCTTCACTGCAGACCTCGAAGATTCCGATGGTCAACGAGAGCACAGAAACGTCGCCTTAAAATTTACTTGCGGTATCCGAATCAATCCGAGGTCCGAGCAACGTAGGGCCGATTGTCTCTTTCGTGGCAATATCCCCGTCGGTCACCAGCGAAATGCACACCGTTCCTCCTTCTGTTCACGTTATACCTACGTCAGACACCACGCTGAACTCTGAAGTCGCTTTCGACCGGCCTCATATGACGGCTTCCGCGTCTGAAATCAACTCGCCGACACGAACGACAACAAACAACGCATCCGACAAGCTCCGGCCCAGCTGGGACCAGCCGCTGCCTGGGCGCTGCCATCTTTCCTGTGACGTCACGTATTTGGTTTGGTCATGTGACGAGTGGTCACATTTGCGTACAATGGCAGCCGCCTTATGGGGGTCACTTTCGAGTGCAGACCGGAACCCCGGTTTATCGCTCTCTGCCCTCTGCCACGTTGGCTTTTAGCCTGCGTGTGTATGTATTTGCGCGTGCTCCTTTCAGCCTTTGACTGCCGCTCCTGACTCAAGCATAGGTTGGCCGTGTGCTATTTCTTGAGAAGCCGATTCAGGCGGCACTACAGTCGATGCGCGGGGTGTAAAAGAAACAAAACAAAGATAAAAGGTGTGCGCTTCAGAGGATGAGGGAGAAGATGGCGCTTCCTTTCTTGTCCAGGGGTGTTAAGCCGAAATGACTGGTTGCGCCTTCTGACGGCGACGCGCAAGCCGCCTTCCAGAGTCACGCTTCGATAATGGTGGCCTCTTTCCCCTGCTCGAAGTCAGCGTTTTCTTTAGTCGCTTGCGCCCGACGTGCACGAGAGAACAGGGACCCGCGCAAGGTGCCGCTATGACAGCCATCAAGCCCGCGCGTCTGCCTCAACCACCAAGATGGGTGGCAGAGC